>KZ111528.1:0-247936 GCA_002120315.1 Hypoxylon sp. CI-4A
TTTTAATATATATAATAAATAATTTTTATAATATTAATAATATTAACGTTTTATAATAATAAATAATAATAATTTTTATATTAAAAACTTTTATATTTATAAATATAAAAAAAGCATTTAATAAATTCATTAATATAAATTATAATAAATAAAATTAAGTTAAATTTAATTTATTAAAAATAAATTAATTATTAAAAATTTAATCTTTTTAAATAATTAATAAACATTATAAGCTTTTTTTTATAATTAAAATAAAAATATTAATTATTAATTTTTATAAACTTTTTTTAATTTTAATATCATTATAATTATATTAAATAAAATATAATTAATAAAAGTTATAAAATAATTTATATAATAGCAAATAATTTAATAATTTATTAAATTAATTAATAAAAAATATAAGATTATTAAAAATATTAACTTTAATGCTAATAATTTTTTTATTACTTTAAAAAAAATTAAAATTAATTTTAAAAGTAAATAAAAAATAATAATATATATTCTTTTATTAGAAAAAAAAAGAAAATATATAAAAAAAACTAAAACGGTTAATTATATTTTTTTTAATAACCTTAAATTACTTAATTTAATAAATATAAATAATATTTACGTTAAAATAATTAAAAAAATAATTAAATTTATAATTTTTAATAATTTATATAATTAAGCTATTTAAATTTATAATAAGCGTTTTATAATAAAAAAAATAATAATTAAAATTATTAATAATTAAAAGCTTTTAAATCATATATTAGCTTTAATTAATAAATATTATAAAAAAGTTATTAAAAAAAACTTCTTTAAAAATAATAAAATTTATAAAATATAAATAGCATTTAATAAAATTATATAATTATTTATCGTTAAAAAAATATATAATTATAAGTTATTAATAAAAGCTAATATATTAATCTTATAATATATTAATATTTCTAATATATTAAATTAATTAATTAAAAATAAGTTAATTATTTTTAATTAATTTAATTTAACTTAAATTAAAAATTTAATATATAAAGTTTTAAAACTAATTAAAATTATTAATAATATTAATAATTTTATAATTATATTAATTATTATAAAAGCATTATAATATTATATAATTAAATTAATTAAGCTTAAAATTTTATTTAATAAAATATAAAAAAACATTAAGAAAATTAAAAAAAAATAACTTTCTTTAAATATATAAATATATAAGTAAATATTTAAAGCTATATTATTATTAGTTATTAAAAAAGAATTTAATAATATATATAATATAATTATAATCTTATATATTTTTATATATATAAAAAAAAAGCAGAAAATAATACTTTTTATTTTTATAAAAAAAAAGACATTTATTAATTTTTTAAAAACTTTTAAGATTATAAAAAAGCATGTTTAATAATAATTAATTAAATAAAAAAAGTAATATATAAAATAAAAGCTTTTATAAAAAAAAAGAAATATTAAAAATATTAAATTTTATTAAAGTTTATATAATTTAATCGTTTTATTATTATATATAATAATTATAATAATAAATATTATAAAATTACTTTTATAGTTTTTTTTTTTTTATTTTTTAAATTTATTAATATATATTTTTTATAAAAATTATTTTACTTTTTTTTTAAAATAACCTTATAAGTAATTAATTAGCTTTAAAAAAACTATGCCTAATATTTAATAATTTTATTATTAAATTTATAACATGAATTTTAACGAGGTTTAATACTTTTAATAAAAATAATGCTTTTTATTTTTATAAAAAAAAAAACGTTTATTAGCTTTTTAAAAATTTTTAAAATTATAAAAAAGTATATTTAATAATGATTAATTAAATAAAAGAAATAATATATAAAATAAAAGCTTTTATAAAAAAAAAAAATATTAAAAATATCGGATTTTATTAAAATTTATATAATTTAATCGCTTTATTATTATATATAATAATTATAATAATAAATATTATAAAATTACTTTTATAACTTTTTTTTTTTTACTTTTTAAATTTATTAATATATATTTTTTATAAAATTATTTCATTTTTTTTTTAAAATAACTTTACGAGCAATTAATTAGCTTTAAAAAAATCGTACCTAATATTTAATAATTTTATTATTAAACTTATAATATAAATAAATAATTTTTCCGAAAATTTAATTTAATATTTTATTAATTATTTTTAAAATAATTTTTTTAAAAATAATAAAAATTATTTATAATAAAAAATTTAAATTTAAAATATATATTTAAAATTATATAATAATTTTTATAAGTTTTTAATTTTTTTTTAATTTAAATAAAAATCTTTAAATTTATTTATATTTAAATTTAATAATATAAAATATATCCGATTTTTTAAATATTTTTATATTAATATAACTTATATATATAAATGTTATTTTTTTAATTTATATATATTAATAATATTTTAATATTTTATTTTAATCGTTAATTATAATCGTATAAATTAATTAATAATCTTTTAATATTAATTTTTATATAATAATTATATTTAAATATTATTAAAGATTATTATTATTATTTAATATTAATATAAAACGCTATTATTAATAAAAGCTACTTATTATAACCTTTTATTAATCTTAAGTTAAACTAATATTAAGAATTGCTATAATTTTATTCTCGTTCTTCGGGTAGCATATGGATAAGATTTGCGGGATAACCGTCAGCTGTACATATACTCAGCACCGGTCACCACGGGCATATACATCCCCGAGGTGAGCATCTGTACGTGTGAACCTTAGTCCTAGCGAGTTATTCGCAGGTGTTAGTCGCACCGCAAATAGATTATTCCAGATTACTCCATTATCAATGAGTGTAGTAACACCTGGAGTAATGGGTTAGCATAGTTCTATTATTTCTACCGATCCTTCATTTTTCCAACTCTTATCTCTCTAAGCTACCTAGTAAATACAGTATCTTCGAAAACACTGCGACCTTCACTATTCCAATCACAATCTATCTGGTACCTCTGTTGCGCTCTTGCATAGATGGATCATACTACAGGAATATATCTATACCTCCCGCCTCTTCGGGACCATCAAGGATCTCAACAACCATAGGAGTCCGTAACCCTCCCGCAGGTTTTGCAAGCATGGAAAAGTTAACACGACTATGCAGACAATATGACTCAATCATTCGCTGCGATCTCAGAATGGAATGACCTTCGAATTAACATGGCCAATAAGGCGTCATCATGAGCAACATCTTAACAGATGAAGACGATAACGGGATCGTCAATAACGACATATACGCAATCGTATACTCCAGAAATGTTGTGTTTCGCGTTAGGTTGAAGCCGCGGGCCAACGGTAACAACACATCTAAGTAGCTAGACGATACTCCCTATCATTGTCGCTTCTACTGACACATATATTCAGGACTAGGCTTCCGGATAACTCTCATTATTTGACCGTTATTCTGCGATGAGCAAGATTCGATTTCCGACTTGCATCTTACATCCTCCATTTTCTACATTCGATATCGATTTTTTCGACCTTCCATTGTCAATTTTCACCTTTCCATCCCAACACTATAGCACCATCAATACTACCAACATCGAAAACGACAGCAACGAGATGCCTTCCAGGCTCCGTGGCTGCTCTAAGAGGGACATGGTGGTGTCTCTCAGAGGAAGAAAGCAAAAGCGTTCTTCGCTTGAAGAGGAGGAGGATCGCGGCTACGAACCCCTGAGCGACTTGAATGAGGATGACGTGAACGGGGATGACTCGTGGGATCGTAACCTACACAATAGCAAAATCCGAAAGGATGGAAGGGGTCGTAGAACGGCTAGTGGCCGTGGCTGTGGCCGTGATGGAGGACGCGGTGGCAGCCGCGGCGGTAGCAGCAATGCTGCCGACGATGGCATCGATAGCGATGCCTCCATATTCTCCAACAGCGAGACAGAGGAAAACAGAAAGGACAAAAAGAAGAAGAGCCGCGGAAAGCTCGCTGAAGATCAAAAACGCGACAAACCAATCGAAAGCTTTAATAAGCTTTCCAGCGAAATGATGACGGTAGCTATGGAACAGGCAAAACAACCTGTGAAATATCTCTAAACTCCCCTGAATAAGATTCCATCGGCCCAAATCGATGGGCTGACATGGACACAGCAACAAGAAGCTACATGTCAGCAAGAGTTGCAGCATGATCTGCATCTGCAGTATCTACTGGCGTGTAACTACTCCACCGCCATCACGCGGTTTATCGCAATATGAAAGAAGACATGCCGGCTGTGCGATACGTTCCTAACCGACATCATCGCAGCTCGGCACCGCATTGCGTATGAATTCGATCCTGCCGAGCTGAGCGCAGGAACTATTACATCGAATCCTGTATGGAATCAGGGATTTTGCCAGCGTTTGACGAATTTGGTTATTGGTGGGCCGTGGGCAGAAGATATGAACCTTTTGGCTTTGTTCCTACGATATACGATGGCGTGCAAGTTGGACGAGCGCCGGGCGTGTCGTTCGACGGCTTCTTGTCGGGCAATGCATAATGCGCTCTACAACGACCGCAACCCACAGCAGGCGATAGCGCAGATCCACAAGGGGGTACGCGACCTCTGTAGGCAGAATGGGATAGAGTCGGACTGGGTATCCAGGGCCGATCTGCAGCCCCTAGATGACGAGGAGTCTGAAGCGGGCGCGTTCGTGCAGGGGAATTATGCACTTGCTGCAAGTGTTAGATAGTAGCCGGTATATCATTAGATGGACCAGCATAAAAGAAAAGAAAATCAATAGTTGAGAATGGGTGAAGTCAGCCGAGTTATGCGTGACTCATCCTACTCTCACAAGAATCCAAGCCATTGCTCGCATCCTCGACCCCAAGGTACAGATGCGTGAGCTCGCTCATCCTAGACTTCTAATATCCATGTGACATGGCTGAGAAATCATGCCTAGCTACTAAGTAATTCGATGAAATTTATCTTTAGATAACCTATTTACTGCGCTGGCGTTTTCAATTATATAATTTTCTTGGTGTTCGGGTTCTCTTGCTCATTTCTCCACCCCTCCGACCCTCATCGGTGCGATTGGATGCATCTATATTAGATATTCAGGGGCTAACATCGTGATGTCGATGCGTGAAGACTGTGATGGAAGTCAGTAAAGAGGAGTGGAGGAATCCGTGTTATGGCGGTAATCAACTATGCCACCTGGCCAATCAAATTTAAGAACCTTAGTCTTATAGCGTACTTCAGCTCTGAATACCCTGTACTTACAGCACCAACTCTCGCTACGATAGGCCTGAGCCCTTGTGTAATATGAGGGCTTCGGGTAGGTACCTAGGCCCTATAAACATAAGTACCTAGGTACCTACCTAAGCGATTCGCCTTGCCACCCGTTGAATAAAATTGCTAGACCCCTCTTTCACCTAGTAAATCTCCTCCTTCCATCGACAATTTGTAAACCTGATAAATAAAAGAGAATTGATCATATATCTATATTTACTATATGCCATATACGCCAAAGGGAAACTACACGCAAGGAAGGATGTATAATGGTACAATTGAAATGAGCTCCCATGAGTCGTGCTAAACCCAACACAAACAACAAAAGATATCATGAACTCAAGAATCCCACGTTCTTCCAACTTTGAATAAATCGCTTAGTTACCTCCTCGCTTACAGGACCGGTGTTTGCTAGTGTCTTCGAATGCTCTCTAACCTTGATGGTATCAAGAAGAAGACCACCGCAAGACATCCGGAGAAAGTTATCATCAAGGAAATCAATCAGCAGGAACGCAGGATTTTCTCCTTCGGGTCCCTCGATTTGTCTAGGGTGATCCCGAACACGTTGCACCCAATCTCGGAACGGGATGATGTTTTGTGACGAAATACCCAACGCGTCAGCCAATACCAATATCATCTCTTTCCAGTGCTGACGAATCGGGTTGTCGACGTGGTAAATAGGATAATGTGTCTTATCCTCAGGAAGAACAACGAGGTCCACAAGCGTCCCGGCGACTTCGTCAACCGGCGTCCAAGAAAGAAGCCCATCAAAATCGGGCAGCGCCTTTAGTGTTTGCGATGATTTGATCAAAAACGAAAGATGTTCCATCGGGTTCCAATACCCGCTGGTGCTGGAGCCAGCGATCTGCCCGGGGCGAACCACCATGGCGCGAAAGCGATCGGGGTGCTTGTGTAATGTCTCGTCGAGCATGCGCTCGCAGACGTACTTGGCATCCCCATATCCCGTGGGCAGGACGGACTCGATCGTCATCCGCTCCTCCGGAACTATTGACTTGCCAGACCAGATGGGTCGATAACCGACGGTGGCGATAGATGAGACGAATTGGAACGTGACTCTCGTGCTGGGGTGTCGAATCGAAATTTCACGCGATAGACTCAGGAGATTTTTCATGATTTGAAATTGGGCTTCGAAGTTGCGGAGCGGCCACTTTGCGTTCATGAGCCACGCGTTGTGGACGATGTGGGTGACGGTATCGACTAGGTTTTCGTAATCCTCGATGGCCAGACCGAGGTTGGGTTTCGACATGTCCGTTTCGAGGACGCTCAGTTTTTGATTGGCGTCTTCTGATAAAAAGATGCCCTTCTTCGTGAGGGCTTGTTGTTGCCGTTCCTTGGGGTCGGTTCGACTGCGTCGATTGAGGCAAACGACCCGGGTAACATCTGGTAATTTCGCGAATTGGGTAATAAGATGCGATCCTAAACTCCCGGTGGCGCCCGTAACAAGGATAGTCTTTCCATTCCTATTCGACCTAGGAGGGACGGGTGACGGTGCGTCTTCGAGACCGACCGAGAATCCTTCGGTCAAGTCATGAACATACCTATCTACGACTTTCTGTCGTGCTGCGAGGTCAGCTGATAGACTCTTAACAGGTAGAGAGGAGGGAAGTGAAAGCCGTTCGCACCTCTCACCCGAGGCCATCGCGATGATCAGCTTCTCGCATTTATTTTCGGGTCTAGCCCCGTCTGTCCAGTCAACGTGTCCATAACCAACTGCTTGCAGTTCCTTTTCCCACCTAAGTTCGTGGGTGACAGCATGGGTGCGACCGTCATCAAAGAACCACCATCCCTCAAATAATCCGAAGATCATGTCAACCCAGTACAGCGTGCCAGTCATCTCCAGCATCATGAGGAATCCATCAGGGCGTAAAGCCTTGCGAATATTTGTCCCGGATGTGCGTAGGGAGTGCGTCGCGTGAACGGCATTGCTAGCGACAACGATGTGTTGGGTCCCGATAAGATCATCCGCAGGCGCCTTCTCGATATCGTGAGTCCTAAATTTCATAAAAGGATACGACTTGAACTTCTTGCGCGCGGCGGCCACAAAGGATGGCGCAAGGTCGGTGAAAGTGTATTCGACCGGTACGTTCAATGAGGCCAGGAGGGGAACGAGCCACTTAGTCGTGCCCCCAGTTCCAGCACCCATCTCGAGGATCTTGAGGGGGCCTTCACTTATGTCGAGCTTCGTGCAAAGGCGTGCAAGGAAATCCTCCATCTGCTTGTAGAAGAGCCGGTTCAAGGGCCATTCTGCATATAAACCAGAAACAAGATCACGTCCCTCGGGAGTGCCGAATATCAATTTGATGCCGTCGGTTTCTCCCCTTAATACTGATGCGAGTTTGGATCCGGTGTAGAAGGTCAGTTTGTCGGCCATGGTCTGGTCTGGGAAGCGCGTCAACAAGTCTTGAAGAATCTCCTTGCTTGGCTTTGTCGGCGCTTCTACGGCGGTTCGGGTGATAGTGTCACCGTCGACGTTGATTATATGCGACTCTTTCTCCAACATCTGATAGAGGTAGTCGACCAGACGGCTGTGTTCCTTTAGATGCAGTATGCGACGGAACTTATCTCCTAGTCTCGCCTCGCGGAAGCGGTGTCCTAGTTCGTCGAAGGCCTCGAGGGTCAGTGCAACGCACATGGCTGTCTGGACTGGCATTACGGTGTCAAAATACTTGGTCTGGCCGTATTCGGCAATCTTGTCGTCGGTAAGGGCTTTAGTTTCATTGAACGCATCCATGACGGTCGCGAAGGGAAGCTTCAACTCTTCGTCACAAGTGCTTAGAGTATCGTATGTGTCCTTATTATAATCGACGGTCGGAGTTGTCAGTCCGGTCCGGTGACCTGCAGAAGATTCGCTAGCAGTGTAAGATCGCGCGTCGCTATCACTGGAAATATCGTCTTCAATTTGCTCACTAGCCGTATCAGAGCTAACGGCATCTCCGCCTACGGCCTTTTCAACACACTTGATCAATCCAGACATGTCTGTTATTTCCACGAGGTCGCTCTCAGGTAGTGGGATCTTGAAGGCGGATTCAATCTCGTGTGCCATCTCCATGCCCATCAAGGAATCAATGCCAAGGTCAGGAAGTTGGCTGTCATCTTTTATCTCGTCCACTTCGAGACCCAACATTTCTGCTAGAATCTCCTTGACTTTAGGAGCCAGATTCAACTTGGGTTGCTTCTTCACTTTCAGTTCCTTCGGCTCCTTAGGTGTCCTGAGTTTCTTGGGCAACTTAGATGCCTCGACTTGGATTGGTTGAGCCTGGACGATCTCAGTGGGTGCTGCTTCGAACGAGGCAACCTTGGCAGGTTCAGATGGGGTGGCAACTGGAGCGCCGCCAACAGTGAGACGTGAGAGCAACTTGCTCATCGACGCCTTCGGGATCCTGGCGTAGCTGATACCGAGGATGGCTTCTAGCAGAGCTCCTGTCTTGGGGTGAAAGACAAAGACATCCGTGAGGTACTGCTTATCCGATGGATGATGCGTTGCGAGAACATCAAAACTATCTGGTCGTTCATCGCCGGGGCGGAGCTTGGGCGAGCGGATCCATTGCTCGATTCCGTTGGCAATATACATCTCAGATGGCGATCGGTCCGTCATGCAGTTGACGAAGATGCCACCAACTTGGCAGAAGGCATCAGCCAAATGGGCATCGAGCCAGGTTTCGGGGTTGTATTTCTTTACGACATGTCCAGCAGAGTGATTTCCAGAGCTGACCAGTTTCTGGAGACCCCGGTAGTCTTCGCCGTAGTCGACAATCTCGGAGAAGATCTTGTAGATGTTTCTGTTCGAAAGCATCTCATCCACATCGCCACTCTGCAATAACTCAACGCAACGATCATGGCCAGCGAGTCGCTCAAGTCGCGCGAATTCGAGCTTAAGCGTCAAGTCCTCGGTTGAGCAGAAAACAACTTTACCCCGCGTGTGCAAAGTTCTGGTGGTTCCTTGGGGCATTTCCGTACTGAAGACTTGGAAGCCCCATGACGGGCTCTTACCAGTGGATTCTTCCTCCAATTCAATCCAAACACCCCGTGACGGATTGACGCAGATAGGTGATAGGTTTTCTACAACGTGTACTTGTGGCTCAAGTTTATCAGCCTCCAGGTCGGGTCGGATTCCGCGAATGGCCTCGATTACAAGATCAAGCTGCACCGTAGCAGGGCAGATCGACGCTGTATGTGCGATGACATGGCCCGCTATGAGCTTCTCGTACTTGGGAATCATAGTGTTGACCCTGAATTTGGCCAAGCGATTCTTATTGTCTTGGTATCCGACGAAGGTCAAGAGGCCTTCTGGGAGTTTATCCTCTTCCGGCTCCGTCTTCTGAGGCGCAGGAAGAGCAACCACCTTCTCGGGCACCTTATAATCAACCCAGTGCCTCGTCTGTTCGAATTGGTAAGGCGGTAGTAGCAAGGGAGTATGCTCCTTGGTCTGCGAAGCCTGGTGTGCCCAGTGCTGCACCGCCGTGCCGGCCTTCCACAAGTTCAGTGTGGCATCAACAAGGCTGTCCCATGCGTTGTCGTTGCTCGTGATGTTGATCGCTTGGAAGTGAGAACCGCTTGGGTTGCCAAGAGCTCGACTTGCCATAGATGTGATGGTGGAGTTCGATCCAGCTTCCAAGAAGACAGCAGCCGGGTATTGTTTGGAAAGTCGCTGCATGGCATGGTCGAAATAAACTGGGTGGCGCATGTGGTCGGCGATAAACTTGGCATTGTGCTTCTCCTGGATGGGAAACTCTGAAGCTCTCTCTATAAGGATCTTGGGCTTGCGGAATGTAAGGGTCTTGCCGACCTCTCCCAACGCCTCGACTAGAGGGTCGACTAGGGCACAGTGAAAAGAGTTTGTCACGTTCAGCCTTTTAGATCGCAATGAAGAGGGAATGGTGCTAGCTACTGCATCAATCGCAGCACTGGATCCAGCTAGAGTGAAGCTGCGAGGTCCGTTGTAACAGGCGATACTCGCTGGCTTTTCTTCTGGGACCTTTTGGTTTGACTCGGCAAGTATTTTTTCAATATCAACCAAATCACCCTCCACGGCCATCATAGTACCCTTTTCGCTACCCCAAGCATTGCGTACAAGGGTCGCACGGTTGATCACTAGCTTCACGGCATCTTCTAACGAGAGCACCTGAGAAATCGCCAACGCAGTAAGTTCGCCAAAGCTGTGACCCACAACTGCAGCGGGCTTGATGCCAGATTCAATCCAGCTACGTGCAGAGGCGTATTGGATGGAAAACAGCATGGTTTGCAACTGAACAGTGTCCTTGACGGGGGTGGTCTCGAAGATTCCGGGGAAGATGCTCGGTCCGCCGGATAAACGAACGACTGCGTCGACATTGTTTAGATGCTTTCGCAGAACAGCTACTTTTTGGTAAAGACCTTGATCCAGACCGATGAATGTGGATACTTGGCCACCAAAGCAAAGCACCACAGGCCTTGATTCGGGACGTGCGATGGATGAAACGCTGGGGTCGTCCTTCTCGATAGATGCCAACTTCATATCGAGCTCCTCAACGGAACGTACACGGAATAGAACCGCTCGGTCAAGGGATCGATTACTCTGGCGGGATAGGTTAAAGGAGATATTTGGTAGAGTGACATCCGCCGCCGAGTAGCTCTGATTCCCGAGGAACTTGCGGAATGCCTTGGCATATCGGCGGAGACTCTGGTCATCGATACCGGAAAGCCAGAAGGGATACTTGTCACCGGTAGAAACCTGACGGGTGTCCTTGATCGCCTTGGAATTCACGAATGGCGACTGCGTAATAATCATGGAAGCGTTAGATCCGGAAGCCCCGTAGTTGTTGATCAACGCGGCTCTGAAATCGGCGTTCCATGATTGTAAGGTTGTCGGGATGGTCATCTTGTCGGCTGGTGATGCTCCGATCGCTGGGTTTATGGTTGTGTGGCTGGCTTGAGGGGGAATCATGCCTTTCTGGATCATAAGCATGACCTTGATCATGGAGACGATTCCTGAGGATGCCTCCGTGTGTCCTACGAGTCCCTTTGTGGAACCAAGATAAAGATTGTCATCTCGTCCGGAGGCGGGGCCACCAAGAACTTGTCGAATGCCGTCGTATTCGGCCGGGTCGCCCACTCCGGTCCCGGTGCCGTGGGCTTCGACAACCGAGATCTGGGAGGGCTTGATACGAGCCTGCTTAGTGACGCTATGGAACAGGTCACTAAGCGATGGTGCGTTCGGAACAAAGATGGGGGTGCAGTTTTCGTTCTGCTGTACACCGGTCGCAGCGACAACACCTAAGATCTGGTCTCCATCTGCAACGGCGGCGGATAACCTCTTCAGAAAGACTGCTGCTACACCCTCACCCCTACAATAGCCATCGGCTCCCGCGTCGAATGGCTTGCACTGTCCAGTCTGACTTAAGAAGGATGCACCGGCCAAGTTTTGGAACCATAGTGGGTTGGTTACAATGTTTGTGCCACCAGCAAGAGCGGAAGTACACTCGCCGGTGATGATAGCTCGGCAGGCCTGATGGATGGCGACAGCAGAGGAAGAACAGGCCGTGTCTATCGTCAAACCAGGACCTGTCCAGCCAAAGTAGTGACTAATCTTTCCCGAGATGAAACTCTGCAAATTCCCAGTAGCAGAGAATGCATTAGGGGCATGACAGGCGATGTTACAGTCGTAGTCGCGACTGCAGACACCTACGAAGCAGCCGATACGGTTGTCGACCTCAGCGGACTGGAAGTAGCCTGACTGTTCTACCGCCTGGTACGCGCATTGAAGGAGATGACGCTGTTGCGGGTCCATCGTGGCGCTCTCACGACCGCTCTTCTTGAAGAACTTGTGATCGAACTTATCGTAGCTATCGATGAAGTTTCCGAACCACTTCCGCTTGGGATCGACGTCCCGGAAGGCGGTCTCGAATGAAAATCTCTCTTTGGGTACTTCTTTGTGCTGCGACTTGGCGGAGACTAGCAGATCCCAGAAATCGTCCAAAGTCTCAGCACCCGCTACTTTGACGGACATGCCAACGACCGCAACATCGTTGTCAGAAAAGGTGCGCAGATCTTTCTGAGAGAAGGCCTCGAAGCGCGAGGTCCTGCTGTCCAAGTCCGCAATGTGGAGCACCTGCGAATTTAGGCCACGGAGGAGCGACGGCGGGATAGCTCGTTCAGGGCCAAACGAAAGGATGCACAACTCCTTGCTTTTAAGAGTCTCGTCGCGAACAGCGGAAACTGTCTGAAACCACTGCGGTGGCTCAGCCAAGATGGACTCTAGCGCGTGGTTGTGTAGCGGGCCTTGGGTGATCAGCGTGCCGCCACGGTTCGAACGCGTAGGGATTGCCAACCCGGAAGAGGCATCCGGGAATTGAAACTCCACGTGCGCGTGGACGAATTCGAGAAGCATTCCCAGCTTCTCGACGTTGACCTCGGAGTGGAAGCGCCCGTAAAGACCAACTTCCGAGGCGATGAGACCGGCGGCTCTTAGCTCCTGCTGGAGTTTGGAGATGGTTGAGGCCTTGGTCGTTACCGTGGCGCGGTTCTCGTCATAATTGACGGAGATGTATGTCTGCTCTCGAGTTAGACATTGTTCTGAGGATGTTTAGTTTTGTGTAACCTTACCTCGGGAAAGCTCTTGACAATACGCTGTAACTCCTCTCCACTCTCGACCGAATTCCATGCGGCACTCAGAGACTTGGAGGACCCAGTAACCTCGTCTTGAGCATCAATGACAGTTCCAATCAACATGGCCAGGCGTACAGCGACAGCTCCATATTTCTTAAACTGTTCATTGTTACCCGAGCTAGAAACGGCAAAGGCGCTCAACAGTCCAGTGCAGAGACCCAATGTCTCTCTATCCAACTTGGGCACGCTGAATAGGTCAATATGTGGTTCCTCGGTGTTTTCACGCACGAATGTGGCATATTGAGTGAGATGAGAGACGATAACGAGCGGGATGAGGAGTTTGTTGGGAAGTGGAAAAGAGGTTTCAAGCGGCTGTCCTGTTCGAAGAGCATCATTTAGATCCTCAAGTTGTTTGAGCGCTGATGATGTTTTCAAACTAGGGACAAAAGTTGTGAGGGACTTCCAGATTTGTGGGAACTCGGCAACCGTGTCGAGAACCCAGCTGAACTCATTGTTCTCGACTATGGTCTTGCGAAGTTGAGCCAGAGCAACTTCGCCGAAAGATAGGGCGAGAGGGCCAAAAAGAAGGACGGCGGGCCCTTGAAGACGTTCTCCCATACCGATCATGGTGGATACTTGTGAGTGTTGTTAGGGTGTGAAGTTGAGTTAATATTAACGAGACCAGTGTTGAAATTCGCGTTCGTGTGGCTTATGAGACTGTCTTGTCCATAGCACGTTCGAAGCCAACTTTCGATGGCTTGATAAAGATTGAGATGGAGCTTATTAGCCGCCAAGGTAATATGATATATAGAATGTTGTTGGTGAAGCTGGCTTATGACCGCGAATGTGTTACCACACGAAGTTCTATTCTGTAATGGGTAGATGGTAAAAGAAAGAAGCTGCTCAACTGCTGATGTCTTGGTTTAGGTCGAGTAGTCGTCGAACGCGAGTGATACATATACTGAAGTTGATATTATTGCTGAATAACACAGACGAGACAGAAGGAATCTCGAGGATTCAGCTCATTACTGGCTCAACTTCCTTACTCTCGGCCATGGAGAAAGACACAGGTTACTAATCATATCGCTAGTACTGTGTTGCACGATATGCTGTACCTCCCAACGGGCTTCAAGTATAAGCGCATATGTCTTCAAGGATCACGTCAGAGCAAAATTGAGAGGTGACAGAACCCACGAGCCAACCATACTCTCTTACCCCATCGCCATTCACACGTTTACTCATCGACGAACGTCGTAAGACGCGAGATAAAAGACGACACGTGCGAGAGTTGTACCGAGGGATTTCCGCGGGTTAGTACATCAAGGTCCTTTCGATCGAGACCGGTACGTGCTTCTGCACATGAGCTACTGCAATCCACGTTGAAGTTGGAATCCAATGAGGTGCTTGGTAAAAACTCCGTCGAGGTATAAGCGACTATCTCGAATCTATCTTTCGACTTCCCAGCAACCCCGGTCTCGAATGACGAATGAAGACTTCAGGTCTATTCCTATTTGTTCTTGTGACGTTCATTGTGGGGTTACAGTTATCAGTGACCCATGAGGGCTGTTGATGGGATTTTCGAATCTTCGATACCTTCTATCATGGGAACTCCTCCTTTGTAATAGTACCATGTCTCTCCAGAGCCCGTGTTAACTAGCCCTCTAATAGTCCGGATGTCGATACAGATAGAGTACGGTGGCAGCGGGTTAGATGGTATCCCGGAGAGGGAGTATCGATTATGTAAGTCGAACATCGTGTGAAGGTTATTGATAAACCGCAGGATTGTCGCCCGACGAACGTAGGAAATGGAGCAGGAATCAGCCAAAGTCCCTAATTGGACATAGTCACGGCTTTTGGCCTTCCGATTAAACCGTGGTGTCGTGGCTGGAGTACACGCGCAGGACTCGGCGCCGGGTCTTGTCGGGGGGTGAGTTACTCCGGCTCTTATTTCCCCAGTGTAAGTTGGGATCGCATACCATGTAACGCAAACCTCATCTATCTATGACAAACGCAGCTGCCAGCGGAGGGTACTATGTCGCTTCAAGCTCATTAGAATATATTTTCCATGATGGTACGTCTACTTACCTTAGGTAGGTAGGCATCGGTCATGACTCAGCTTCACTTCATGTCCCACTCCTTAGACTCAACGAATCCAAGACATACTAGGTTATCCTTCGGAGATCCCCTTCACTTTTAGTTGAATCGAGTGCCTAGCTTATAATGGCTTTTTGGACTGTTGCACTTCCATTACATCTATAGAATCACGGCTCAAATCTAAGGGGTCTAGTCCGTCTCACTGTTACCCCTTTCCAGTCAGCTTTATCAATACAACTAAATCACATATTCTTCCGAATCACCTAAAATGTCTCGATACTATGAAAGGGAGCCTATTGAGATCGCCATTGTTGGTGGTGGAATCATCGGGCTCAACCTCGCCGCCGGTCTCATCAAACAGAATGTCAGAGTCAAAGTCTACGAACAGGCCAGAAGTTTCAGAGAAATAGGCGCAGGCATGGCCTTCACAGCCAACGCCATACGATGTATGGAACTCATGAATCCGGACATTGTCAGTGCTCTTCGATTAGGGGGCTCTGTTGCTGTCAATACTCCCCTCGGCGAGGATGATGACCAGAACGCTTACCTAAGATGGATTGACGGCTACAACAAACGTCGTAAGGAAGACCCTTCATTTCAGCAAAAGCTTTACACCTTGGATGCAGGCTACCATGGCTTTGAGGGAATACGACGGGATCAATTTCTTGAAGCTTTGGTAAAGATCATACCCCAGGACACCGTGGAGCTGAAGAAACGCTTGGACATCATTGAAGAGAATAGCTCTGATGGGAGACTTCAGCTGAGTTTTGTGGATGGTACAACAGCGGAAGCTGATGCTGGTAAGTTCGCTTGGTCTAATTCCTTTCAATTCTGCGAGGTATAGTATGATCATTAACACGACACTTATTCAGTCATTGGATGTGATGGTATCAAATCCCGGGTAAGGCAACTTGTTTTCGGAAAAGACAACCCAGCTTCCTATCCTCATTACACCCACAAGGTTGCTTATCGAGCTCTGGTCCCAATGAATAAAGCCAAGCAAGTACTGGGAGAATACAAGGCCGGAAACCAGCACATCCACGTTGGACCCAACGCTCATTTGATTCACTACCCCGTCGCGAACCAGACAATGATCAACGCCACCGCTTTCGTCTCCGACCCCGACGAATGGCCTGACGACAAGGTCACAGTTGTCCCGGGTCTTCGGAAAGACCTGGAGTCGGTCTTCGCGGACTGGAATCCCTGTCTCACGGCCCTCATTCAATACTTCCCTGAGAAGCTGGAGAAATGGGCTGTCTTCGATACCTATGATTATCCTGCCCCTTACTACAACAAGGGTACTATCTGCCTCGCTGGTGATGCCGCACATGCATCTAGCCCTCATCATGGCGCTGGCGCCTGCAGCGGTGTTGAGGATGCGTTGTGTCTCGTCACATTGATCAACCAGGTCAACAATTCGCTGGCCGAGGGATCTGCAACAAAGAAAGAGGCGCTGAGCTCGGCGTTTGAAGTCTTCAACTCGCTTCGACGCACGCGCACGCAATGGCTTGTGAATAGTAGTCGTCGGGTTTGCGACTTGTATCACCAGCCCGAGTGGGGAGATGAGCAGAAATGGATCAAAGCTGAGACCTGCTTCGAAGAGATCAAGGACCGGTCGTATAAGATATGGCATTTTGACTACGAGACTATGCTTCGGCAGACTGCGGAGGAGTATCTGAAGAAGCAGTCTGCTAAGGATGTTACGGGAAAGACGTCAAACATGTTGGCGCAAGGTTCTGAGAGTGGTATTACCAATGCGGCAGCATCTGTTCCTGTCTCTGTTGCTATTGCAGCGAACTAGGTACTATAAATAGATAGATGATCATTTCAATCCCATATTACTTACCATTTATTGTGTATAGCCATCGGGTTTTTACCCATTACTTGTAGACTCAAAGATGAGTTCTTTTAAAAGAATATCCAATTCCACTCATCCCTGGCTACCTAGTATAGCCCTTCAGATGTCAGTGTTACATTCGGATTTCGGAAACTATGGTCCCTTTCAGCACTGTCACCCAGCACCTAGGTACTCACGATAAAGGCCCACGCAATACGTGCAAATCATCATATTACTTTGTACACAGATTGGGATCGCCGTGGACGATATCCGGGGTACATAAAGCCAAGCCATTAAAGTAGTACTTCAGATCTGCTCCTATAACTCTTCCGCCGCTAGTATAGAACGGCTTGGGCCAAATTTGGTAAACCGAGGCTTTATCTAATAGTACCTGTAAGACCTAGCCTGACCCACCAGCCCAGCAAGGCATAATAGAACTCACGATCTAGTGTACTACCTCAGGTCTTTAGCTAGGTAGGTACGCTACTAGAAAATCCGATAGGACCGAGACGTGACCGATCAACTGCACAGCTGATCTCAAACGGCCCGGGAAATGATGAGAGTAGTAAGCGGTCAGGCGAGAGCTGAACTAAATGGCAAGCAGCTCAGCTGTGTCTAGTATGTGGTCGATCAAGCCGCAAGGTCTATGTTCCTGGAATAAGGTAGCAGACACGTCATGGAGTTTTACTTGTGCCCTCAGCAGTAGCCGCTGTTTCGACCAAAGATAAAGACGATCGTGATCGTAATGATCAGCTTACAAGATTATAGGTATCCCACTGCCTTCCACGGTAAGATCTTAAAAATTAGCCCCAGATTATAGCGGGGTATAGCTAAGGGGGGCTCTTTAATAAACCCACTAAGCTTTCTATGCCATGCTCTAGTTTCAGGGGTTTATTTAGCCCCCCGTAAATGCTATCCGTGGTTCTGGTACCTGCCAGTCGAACGCCAGGTTATCAAGTGCTCATCATCTACACCACGTGAGTTGGTATGTCTTATGACGAAACTAACGAGATTAAATTTGTCTCTTTTATTTAACCCGTTCTCTTCAGCTCATCCAGCTTTAACGACAGTAGAACCGCACCACGCTCGTATATATCCTCGGATCCGAGACAACCTACTAGATACACCGAGGAGGGTCGGAAGAGGAACTCGCCAGCAATCCAAGATATGTAATCGATTCGTTCGCTTATTACCTAATTTATTCTGATGATATTCCTTGTTCCACAACCTAAACCCGTGAGCGTGCTGGGTGGCGTAAAGGCGAGACGAGAACTTGACATTAAAGGCCTACTCACCTTGGCCATATTACACGGTCCTCATAGTTACCGGATTGCCAGAAGGATTGTTAGAGGAACGCACAGGTCGATGAAGGCTTCAGCTTTAGACAACATGGACGAATCGTGTGTATTCATATCGCGCCACCTGTACACTAGCTATAGCGCCATGATCTATTATTAGGGATAACGAAAACGCTCGAGTTTCTCCGATATCTACTTATCATAGCTGCGAATTACGATATCTTGGAAAATAGCAATCATAGGTATTTCCCGGTATTGTAGGTTTCGGGGCAGAAGCTTATTCGAAGATGTCTTCGGCCATAGGAGCTGAGTGTGCCGAGCGCCACATGGCCATGGCTTTATATCACGAGCCTAAGGAAACTCCTGACGCCGGGCGGCTTGTTTGGATTTGATCCTGCGAGACGGCCAGCGCCACTGAGGAAAAGAAAGAGATCACGCGGTTGAAGATAAAAAAGGAACATCACGATAACCTAGATACAAGTATATATATCCGCCAAGCCGTTTATTTAAGCTATCTGAGCCAAGCATGTCCCTTAAGCATAGCCAAGCCGGTCATATATCCTTTTAAACGTTCCTATTAATATCAAGCCGAGATCTTCCGCCATGAAGTCGGTGGCTTTAGTCAGCAGTCTTCCCCTCCTCGTGTCAGCACTGGCAGCAAACTCCAAAACGAACTGCGAAAATGCTGAGGTGATTACTCGCGATATTGCCATCATTGGCGGTGGAGCGACGGGAACCTATGCGGCCATCAACCTGAAAGACCAAGGCAAATCCATTGTCGTGGTTGAGAAGAAAGGAGAACTAGGGGGTCACACAGCTACCTATCACGATCCTGCTACGGGAAAGCCCATCAACTATGGGTTGCACGTCTATTACGATGATCAGCTTGCCCGTGACTTTTTCACTCGTCTCAACATTATCGTCGGTCCGGGTACATTCCCCACAAGCACAACCCCCCTGTACCTTGATTTCACAGATGGTTCCGCCCTTAGGAACTATACTGTCCCTGACATCAAAGACGACTACATCAGGGAGCTCCACAAGTACCCCTACATCGAAAATGGGCTTGAACTTCCGGATCCAGTCCCGGAGGATCTTCTTCTGACCTGGTCCGACTACATGAAGAAGTTCAACATCACCGATGATGCCTTCTCCACGTATTCACGTCCGGCTGTCGCTGGTGACCTAACCAAAACGCTGGCTCTTTTCGTATTCAACAACCTGAACACCGTCATGCTTGAGGAGGAAATTGACGGCAAGACCATCGTCAACGCTAACGGTGACTTCGCTGAGCCTTTCCGCAATGCCCTTGCTGAGCTTGGCTCCGACGTGCTTTTAAATTCAACTGTCACCAGCGGTCAGCGAGGCAGCAAGCCATCCGACGGTGTCAAGCTCTGCGTCGCAACTCCTGAGGGAGACAGGCAGATCGTCGCCAAGCAGCTCATTTTCGCAGCACCACCCGTGGTCGATAACCTTGAACCCTTCAGTTTAGACGAACGAGAGTCAGACATATTCTCCAAGTTCGCAGGCGGCTTCTACTACACGGGCGTCGTAAAGAACCTAGGCTTGCCCACAGACCACAGCTACGTAAACCGTGGGCAGAGGACAGAATCGCACGTAGCCAGTCTGCCGGGCGCCGTCATGTTCAACCCAACCGACGTCAACGGCACATACTACTACTGGTACACGTCTCTGGAGTCAATGACGCAGCAGGAAGTCGAGTCAGCAACGCGCGACACCCTAAAGCGTCTGCAAAAGACGGTGAAGGGCTCCAGCGCCGCCGCCGAGCCCCAATTCGTCGCCTACAACAGCCACTCGCCGCTGCACCCCACCGCGGACGCAGACGCCATCCGTGCCGGGGTGTACCGCGATTTCTACAACATCCAGGGATACCGCAATACCTGGTACACCGGTTCGCTCCTCGTCACCGGTTCCCCTCAGCTGTGGAACATTACCAGTCAGCTTCTGCCACAGATCGTTGCTGCCTCGGAGAAGTGACTGGTTTGGGCTGTATCGTGTATCGTGTATAAGAGAATGGGAAGTGAGACAAATGTAAAATTAGATCGGTCTTAAGTATACAGGAAAATATTTGGGTATTGTGTATATGCCAATTTGTGCAGCATCAGTCATTGTGTTTGTTTGAGACATAGAAGCGTAACCCCCGCGCTCTAGATTGTACTTGAGAGATGCGGATAACGCACCACCTATCACGGGTCGGGCGACAACGATCTAGATGTAGAAGTGTGGCACAGATCCAGATGGATTAGATAGGGCTAGGTTGACTCACGTCTTGTATAACACACAAGCACAAGTCAGCTGAGGAAAAGTCCTGCACATCATATTACTTATCAGATGTAGCTTGCATGCAACGGTAGCACAACGGGCGAAGTTGGGGTCTTATGCCTACACCTCCGCATATATACCACGGGGGTCCGGTCAAGGGCGCCATACACATCTCCTACCTACCTACCTTTCCCATACATAGAGCACATTGTAGTACTGTTTGCCATTAGGTGAAGTTTCAAATCTGGATCTTCAACGCCTTATTTAGCTTTATATCTCAGAAGCCAATACTCACGAAGGCGTTAGCGAACTTGACATCATCTCGGTTGCTTACATGTTTACCATGTAGGTAAGACGCAGTGCTACTTACACGTCGTGCCTAAGCGGATCGCACGACTACGCGGCCGAGCAAAAACGGTGATTATTCTCGAAGTATGAAACGTAATGACGTTCATTGCTCGATGATATAAAAACCTTGCTTTCAGCTGAGGGGAAGTTGCAGAGCTAGAAAACACGGAGAATGGTGGAAGCTGATAGGATTTCATCTCGCTGGGTTTTTATGTATATGGCTTTGCAAGCTCATCCGCCGATCGGCGGTTGATAGGTCCATAATGTATCTCGGAGTAGCTATCGTATCACCCCGCGGGTTCATAATCGACTTTCCGAGGATGTTGTACGTTAGATGAGATAAGAGGTAAGCTGTCGATATGAACTAAGGTGAATTCAAACAAACTTATCTACATGAAATTGCACTTTCTGCTTACGGTCGAGAAGCAAGGTAAGCAATGTATCCTCCTGACCAGAAGTGCACATACGTAGATGTTGATTTCGGCGAAGAGAACCGTTTCCTCCAAGCCATGAACCAAGTCACATCATCATCATCGTTCGCACGTACGTAAGAGCTGACTTCTAGGAATATTCCAGATTAGGTGCAAACGGTCTGACCTACATACGAACGAGGGGGACGGGGGGACAGGGGGGGTGTGCGGGTAAGGTCGGTAGCACTGCAGTAGCGTATCGTGGCCTAGACGGGGGCGCCCCCCGGAATATCCACCCCATTCCCTAGGATTGGATACAAGTTGACACCATCGGCAGGCTGCAGCAATTCTGCAAGTAGCCTAGGTACATGCCTGGGTAGGTACATAGTAACTATAGCTGGAGGTTGCTAATGACGATGTGATTGTGATATCCGTTTATTAGGATTCGCTACCAATGCGGCGTCTTTCTTCCTTCTCTCGCATGGCTTTTACGTAGCAAGGGCGAGTCTCGGGTCCTCGAAGCCGGGGAGTGTGCAATATCTAGTCAGTTGAAGAAAGATAGGTATACAAGTCCACTTGGCTGCGTGATGCATGCGAGTAGCCATTTGCGTACGTGCGAGTCTGCTTACCTGCCTACTGTAGAGCAAGACATGGTGTCAAAGCTGGATAGGAACGTGGTGAAAGGAATTTTCCGATGCTCAGTCTGAAACGAACGACCGAGTGTCTCGCTTGATCCTTGTGGCTAGATTGAGTAGCGATTTGAGGCGTAAGACTGACAAATCCTACGAAATTGTGATAAAATATCCAAATGCAGTTGCCACATAGAAGTGATTTGAAATATCAACAGGTAGGTAGCTAGTCAGGCACGAGATCTCCCTCTGATGTAACGCGATGCTGGCAAGCTGGGGCACCCTGCCTTCAAGGATATCAAGCTTAACATACCTAGCGTCTTGTCTAACCGCCATACGAAAGGTACATAAATCCATCTCGGTCCCGATCTCGTGCGACACAAGAGTGGGATGGAATCCGAAGTAAAAGATTGGCAGGACAGAGACCGAAAAGTGCATGTATCTCATATTTTTTATTGTTTTTGTCTCGGGACGCTCTAGTCATCCAGCACGTGGCTAACTGTGCCTCATGGTCGTGACCCATATCCATCTCATCCAGATAGAAATCAAATCCCGCTGCGGTGATATCCGCATCGTGTGGCCCTTCCAGACGCCTCCAGCTCCAGCCAGTGAACACCATTGATGGTCATATCCATTTGGTCAAGATGACCACCCGGCCAAAAGAAGTAACAATATGTGACATAAACGAGAATCTAACACCCGACCAATAGGCAATACAGTTCCAACCAACACACGACACTATTGTAATACATAAGCTGTCCCCGTGAGATTTCATGCTTATCGTGAGTAGGCTCCGAGCCCCGGTCCTAGGTTGCTGAAGCTCATGAGACCGTGCATGGCTTCTGCGATGTTCTGGAGCTGCTTGCTGTATGTGTCGCCTAATTCGTGGTATGACACGAAGAACTCGGCGCATAGCGATAATGGTATCGGCGTAAGAGGATGCACCTGGTGAATTGCTGTTAAAACAGTCTGGCGTAGGTGGAAGGATGTGTTTGACATACCTTGAATGAATTCAATTGCGACAACTTCTTAGTCAAGCTCACGATATCCTTAGCCGCGATTGTAGACTGCCTCGTGTAATCCGCCAGCGCAGATCGCTTCTCGTCCGTGGGGTGAACCACGGACTTCACGAGTTGATACATGTAGAGAACGGTAGTCCGCCACATCATGCTGATGAAGAGCAGCATCGGGTCTGCTTCTTGGACGGCGGCAGGGTAGTTCAAAGAAAACACGTCCATGCGCTGCACCAGGACAGAATTAATCCACTGGTGACGGTCCCAAAAGTCTTCCGACTCGTTGAGGTACATGTTGTCAACCACGGACTGCTGGCGGTGCGACAGAGCACGGCCGACGACGGTGGCCATGACGATGCATTCTTTGAATGGTGATGCAGCTATGGCATCGCGGGCCCCAATTGTTTCCGACAAGAACCCGCTTACTGTAGGCTGCTCGTTTTGAAATTCGATCTCCGACGAAGGCAAGCGAATGGCGCTCTGGGTGTAAGATAGCTATGTCAGCACTAGGTTGTGGAAGATAGGCACGGGAGAGATCTTTTACCATTGCCTGTTCGCTGAATGTCATCGGCGAGTTATTTCGGATGCTAACGAGACGATCTAAGCAGTAAGCTAGCCAGAATGTCCTTCTCTTCTGCTCTGTATCGACCCAATCGGTCTGTCCCAAGCTAACGTCGTGCCCATCCGAGTATTGCAACCAGTTCAGTTGAATAAGTCGAAATGCGCGGCCGGCGCTCACCCAACCTCTGCTGAAATCGATGCACATGAATTCGTGAATAGCCAGGAGGAGCCAGGCTTGAACTTGTTCCATCTCCGTCATTCCGATGCCTACAACATTTGTGTCGAGACCTTCGAGGGCTTTCCGGGTATATCGGTATAGAGAATCCCCAATGTTCTGATAATGTGCCGACACGGAGGCCGCGAGAGTCCACATGGCATGGCGTACACAGGATTGGGCTTCTGTCTTGGCTATGCTGCGCGCCCAGGAGAAATATCGTCTTTGATGCAGTATGGGCGCAAAGCTATGCACCCTATCAAAATAAAGTTGGTCTCTGTGTCGGGTTAGGTCATTGTCAAATGAGATGCGATTAGTATTGTAGGTATCTGATGAGGAACTTACAAGTCTGCCTGCATTAAATTGGAGATATTGACGCCGTCCAATCCCTCTGAAAGATCGGACATTTTCCGGTCCAGGATCATATCCGGGAATCCCACTCCATCGCTCGGCGTCTCAAATCCGGGTATTGGAGATGTCGATGCATGCACCGAACCCCCGTCAAGCGACGACCCGCCCGATCCGCTGCTCGGTGCCGTCACTTGATATAGGTCACGAAGCGCCGCGTCGTCAGTCGGAAGCGGAAAATCCCACGTTAACGGGGGGGCATCAGCGAATGTGAGTCCCTCGATTGAGGTTGAAGCGTTTTCGGGCGCGATAGTGAGTGTATTGCTATTATCATTTTCCTGTTGCTGTGATCGTGGTGGTGATGGTTGTTGCTGTTGTTGGAGCAGGGTTCCTTCAAGGGTAGCTAAACGAGGGGTAGTATCGTCAGCTTATGTTTCTCTTGCTACCCGTATTAAGGAGGGGCGGATGAATCTTAGCTTAGGTATATATAACATACCAATGCGAGCTTGTAACGCTTTTAGATAGCCTCGTTTGGGACCTCGAGGAGGACGAGGTGTTGTGACTTGACATTGTACTCCGGAACTGACACAGAGACCACATGAAGGTTGCTGTCGGTCACAGCGGACTTTACGACGGCGGCATTCCTCGCAAGCTGTGTGATGGAGTTCGTTAGATTTGTGTAAACTGAAAACTCTTGGAAGTGGGAAACGTTCAACGGGCATGCGGTGGTAGCTATCTTCGGGTATCACTTGTGCGTCTTGATACACAAGTTAAGAGGGTTCCAACTTCATCATCAATGGGCAGCTTAGAAACTAGTAATACATACCTGCACCCGGATTTTGTCGTGCCGGCGGCGACGAAGCCTTGACGCCAAGATCAACCGATTGAGGCATCTTTCCGCCGAGAAAATAGTTCTACTTGGCTGCTGAATCGACTAGACTTAGTTGATATGGTCGACGATTCTAGGACCTGAAAACTTCCAAGATTTCCCTCGGTTGACGAGTGCCCAGACGGATGAGAATAAATCACAGCTGCGGAAAGCTAGCCTATATCTATAAGATATGACGACGCCACTAAGAAATCTATAGGAACGTTCGGGTCCGCAATGGTTGTTTGATAAGCTACGAGGTGTTTACATAGCCATAACCTACATAGGCAATACATGAATGCTGCTGGATGTATTGCAGTTAACCCCATATCCGGTACTTTCTGGGGCACACCTGAGCATGTGGCTTCAGGGGGCTTGAGGATCAAGGGTCCGACAAGGACCAGGTCGCGGACGGCGACGGTTAAGCTTCGCAGGATTCATCCTTAGGTGATTGAGCCAGCCCTCTGCCACCGACGGAACGATCGCCAACGGATTTGAGTGTAGTTCGAAGTGACTGGTACGAAATAGCTGATGCATAGGAACCATTCCCAACCAGATACGAGGAACCTTGAAGGGGTAATTATGTTACTTACCATGGGCTCTTCCCTGATAGACATATATGAGGTAGGTAGGGTTAGAGACAACTTCAAGCTGTATCCGAGACAATCTATATGACCTATGCGGCCCATATGAATTATCGCATGGCTAGATTTCAGTACGCATACATGTAGAGTAACGAGATGTGGGATGCCGTGCGAAGGATGGATCGCCAATCAGCGTCGGTTGGTTGGTGAATAAGACGGAATATCTGAGGGCCGTTTGGAAGGTCTAAGGTGAGCTTTGTGCAAAGGTACCAAGTATGTCAGATTTAAACACAAATCTGCATACATGATCAAGTGAGTATCGACCTCTAGGGAATGTTCAAGCAATAGCTAACCCTTGCAGCACGCTCGTAAGACACTGTTGAATATATCGGATCGGCGTGATGTATTTGCGAATCGCGGCGAGATCACCGATGCACCCAATGGTGTAGAGCTCTTCACTTCATGGCGCTACAATGTAAGGATCGAAGGCACCTGAAGATATGAGGCTCTTGGGTGATTGCTCATCCCGGACGCTTGATATGCGGGATAGAATCACGTCATAACGGGCGACATTTAGTAGAATTTCATCCTTTTGTTAGGGCCAGTTGTCGACCTTGACGCGCGCTGACCGACTCTCGCCCGCCCGCCCTTCAATTTATGGCTTTTCATTAATCTTCAAAATCAATATCCACCAACCGTCTCCGAACTTTCATCTCATACGATGTTAATTCGTGCTAGAGCCCACGTTCTGAGTCATGCAAGGCAAGCTGAGCAGTAGGGCGACGGTGATCTCTAGGATAGAAGAATGATGCTCGGTTGAGTCTGAGACTGAGAATAAATGGGGCAAAAGAAGCTTATCTAGGTGCTAATTCCTTCAAATGCAATATGGTGGGTAAAGTATGGGACTAAAGGAACATCATAACCGGTTATTGGAATGGTAGTGAGGGATAGGAGATTTGTATCTTTACGCCGCATTCTGGTTACTTGCTATGTGGATTTATTCATCTTCACACGCCGCAATCATCATCGAAAGCTTGCCTCTCACACAGGTACCTACCACTCTGCCACCCAGGTAATCAAGTACTGCTGGCATAGTGACAAGTTACAAGGGTAACATCCTCCATAAGAGATAGGATTTGATACAGTACAGCCACATTACTCCATGGTAAGCGAAATCATGGTACGGTTAGACCTACTTGCCTCGGCTTGCTATAGTGGGATATGTAGAATGCCTACCCTAGGTAGTTACTTAAAAGGAGAAAAGACTCTGATTTTCAGTATCACGCAATGACATCCTAAACTCCCGCCGCGATGATCCGGAGAAGACGATGCTACGCTTATCCGTAGGAGTCATATTAATAAGAGCAAAGCGACGAAACATCTATCTTGAATTACAAATTTGTTTCGAATTGTTTGGGTCCGGATCAGTCGGTTCGACATAGCTTCTATTTATGTCATGCCCACCGTTTGGATCTCTCGGCCCCATGTAGGTACTTGAAGCTTGAATGACAACGGGGATAATATCTGAAGTTCAACTTCGGGAGCGTAGAGCAAATGATCCATGTAGGTATTTGAACTAGGTACCCCGCAGGAAGCAATCCCTCCAGATCACCAGAATTCTCCGTAAAGTCTTATCATGACTTCCAAGGCGTAGAACTATTCTATGGGATTCTTGCGCATATACTTGAAATCATGTGTATACCCAGGCATCATGGCTACTAACGTCTACGGAGTAATATTCAAGTGTACCTAGATAGGATCTAAAATACCACGCCTTGAGCGCTAGTTACCTTTTAAAGATCGCCTACTCTAGTCCATGTTAACATGTGCTCGGATGTTTAATGTCCAAAGACTAGTCTTTTATCCTAGCTAATCATAGTTGGGTGTTCCATTGTCATCCATTATCAACAAAAAGTCTCCCTATATTAGTAACTCGCGAAATCCATTCTTCTAGTCAATGAGCACCGGTTCCAGTGTAAGAATCAATTAAATCCAATATTACTTTAAACAATACCTCCATATCCCCTTGTATTACCCCACCAAACACCGACGCCGTAAATCTGCTGTGTGACGACAACAAAGTAAAGTGGTGACGTGAGCGGCTTGAACAGCAGTAAGCTGATGAGGGGTGAGGAATGAAGAGTGGGATGAGATGACAGTTAAGAACCTCAGCACTGTGAGCTCGGTGCTCCGAAAGCTTATTTCTTCTTCTCTCACCTCGAATGTGTCTATTGGTCAATGTGAAAGACAAGAGGGTAAGCTTGACAAGCTCTAGGAGCCAGGGAGCTAGAGCAGCTTCAGGGTCCCGAGTGAGAATGATGAATCCTACATTATCAGATTCGCCGCCGTTATCTAGACCCCACATCCATTCGCCAACTTGTCACCTCCCACAAGAGCTGAGAACCGGAATAGGCACTATGTATGCCCGTTGAATCCTTCCTGGCTCGGCCGTCACATTTCGGTCTCCGTTCCACAACCAGGATCATGCAAGTCATGAGATTACGAAATCGCCGATATGCTTGAAATTTGAGGCTTCAAAGGATGTAGTAACGACCATCGGAATATGTATGAGATACCTAGGATCTAGATTAATGGTTCGTGCAACATTGCTACGCCGCTCATCCGGATACCCCATCCAGACCGACAATGAGGCAAAATATCGCATGAAGGTAGTAGGTTAGTAGATAAGTAGGTAGGTAGAGCCAATTGTTGATGCTTTTGTGCAAGCTGTAAGCCGTTTCATTTACCTTAGCTTACGGCATGATGCACCCAGCCGGTCAGCTTCTCCTACCACGGCCGTACGACGTCTACTCTCATTTGTTACGCGATTATGACCCTCGGTTGACGAAGCGGTGTGAAGAAAAAGGGAAGAGTAGATGCGGTTTGGGGCATCATCCTAGATCAGATAAGTCCTTTGGTATGGCCTAGACGGGTCTGTGCGGAACTCCGACAGTGGATAGGGCTGATATTTTGACGTGGGACTTTGTGCAATTCAGCTTGTCTTGTATTCCTGCCGAGATCCGGGTACGAATTAAACCCCTAAGCTGTATCACACGACTTTAAATGTGGGAGTCCAAGTCTCATTTTTGTGCATCCCGACACGCGTCCTGTCCACCTAGGTAGGTAGGTAGGAACATACTTAGGTACCTACCATGCATGTAGAACTCTCGGCGTCGGTTTGTCTACGATAAACAGGACGCATCCTGTCACCGGGGGCAGCATGTCGACTGAGAGAAGCACAAGTCGCGATAGAGAAACCGAACTGTACAGTTAAATATTTATTTCCTATCTGAGACTTCTAATAGTCAGATTCTAGATAGTGAGGTGATACTAAAGAACAAAACTCCTTTCCTACCTCATTCCCAACCGTGTATCCTTTTCATCTCACGTGGGTATACCTAGATCTATAGAGTAACAACGAGCTTAGTAGCCGAGACGCCCTTGCTTACAATGTCGCAAGCCTCCTGGATCTTGTCGACGCCCTTTCCCACGATTCTGGGCTCCGGTGCGGGCACGAAGGTGCCGGCTTCCAATGCCTTCGGTAGGAAGTCGTTGTAGATAGCGCTACCGACGAAGTTGTCCTTTAGCGAGGTGCCGAAGATGGAGTACATGGTGACGCCCTCAGGCGGGTCGGGCCAGCCTCGCTTGGTGGACGTGATCGATTTGTTACCCTCGGCCTTGGACAAGACTTGCTGCAGGATGGCCACGGGTTCACCTCCGATACATGCTATCGCACCACCGCTGACCTTGCCCTTCAAGGCGTTGATGAGGTCGTCCTTGATGGAGGGGCTGTTGTAGTCGAAGACCTCGCTGGCGCCGAGCTTCTTCACGTAATCGAAGTTCTTGGGAGAGGCGGTGGCGATGACATCAAAGCCGGAGTGGATGGCAAGTTGGATGGCGTTGCTGCCGACCGCGGAGGAGCCACCCCAGACGATGAAGGTCTTACCCGATTTCTTTTGGGGTGGGACTGTGGGGAGAGGCAGGTGAAGGTTGGTTTCCTGGTAGAGTCCGCAGGCGGCGGTAGATAGAGCTAGAGGGAGAACGGCAGCCTTCTCGTAGGGAATGTTGTCGGGGAGGAGAGTAGTCATGTTTGTCTGTAAGATAGTGTACTCTTGGAACCCGTTATCCTGGTCACGCTTGGTAGCCATACCGACGGCGTGGCCCACAACACGGTCGCCAACCTTAAAAGAAGTGACACCAGGGCCGACACCTGCGATGATACCAGCGACATCTTGTCCTAGCAAGGTTGGGTAATTGAGTGGCCACCAGCCAATGAGCTGCATTGAGGAGTCTACTGGGTTGACGGCGATGGCATGGTTCTTGACGAGGACCTCGTTAGCCTCAGGGGTCCAAACAGGAGCGGGCTCGACCACAAAAGGATGGGCCTTGGCCGCTTTGATCCAGGCACCAGTGTTGGTAACCATTTTGTGTCTTGTCTGCGAAAAGTTACGAAGCTGTTTCTGTTGCTGTTGTGTATATAACGAAGTTGATGCAGGAGGAAAAGCAGCAGTGCTAATGTAGGTGCTTGAGAGGAGTGATGATGAGAGAGACCTTGTGCTCAGACGGCAGCTGAAGCCAAGTCTTAAGAAGGATTGCGGGAGCTGCCCTCTCGGAGACAAGAGACTGAAAGCCATAGGTGATGTCATGTATTGCTAGCTGTACTTTTCCTATGATTCGGTAACCTATAGCTGTTTGCTTCTTTCTTCTCGTCAGAGGGGTCGGTGTCTAAACATCGGAAAAACGAAGACTGCTGAATGGCACAGCACTTGCATGCGAATATATCCGCCGCCGAGCTGGGAAGTTGTGCATAAGTGGCGGCGGAGATATTAGGTAGTCCTATACATACAATTTCTACAGCTCATAGTAGGAAAGCGATGTACACTCGTATCAAGGCTATTTGCTTGCCTTGTTCACCTGCTAGACTAGAATCCATCAAGGATACACCTACGGAAAGATAGGTCATTAGGCTGAAGGATCACAAAGGAAACCGGAAGGAAACCTGAGCCATTCCAGCCAACTGCATGACTGATGTGATAGAAAATGGAGAAAAGGGGAAATACTATGAGATGCATAGACCAACGCAGGGACTTGTTCATCTTACATCCGAGACCGAGTATTTTTGAAAGCTGATTCGTTGTCTCGGATCTCGGCGATTCGCAGATAACGGAATTAAATTGAGATCTGACTTGCGTGAAGATTTACCCAATGAAGTAGTCGATGAAGACTGAGACTGAATTGTGAATTGGACCCCTGCCAAGGTTATGTAACCCATGGACAACAAAAGCGTTGATAGTCGGGCAACCTACGGGTTCGGAGTTTCTACCAAGATCAACATATTACTTTTACTCATGTTGCCAGTCATAACCCTCGTTATGGCCGAAGGTACATCGGGCATATCTTCTTTCACCTAGAAAATGTAGGGAAATGAATGGTCCTTCTATGTACCAAATCCAAACATTAAACCGATTTCCAGCGATGATTATTCCCAGCACGGGACGATCGTGTACTACAAACACCCATATCACGGGTATTTAGAACAAAGAATATTCCATTAAAAACGCACTATGTAAGTAATAGACACTGTAAACCCTGCTAGGTTGTTTTCAGTCTCTTTTCTCCCTTCGTGATTCGCTCTTGTCAGTGCTATTCTTGTTCGACCGCATCTAGAACTGTGCTTGCGCAGACATTACCGCATTAATAGTCGCATTCACTTGCTCTGTCTTCGCGTTTCGGCACTTTGGTAAATATTTGTTACATTGAATGGAGGACTACAGTTCATAATCCACGTCGCCCGGGCCCGGGCAACCTTTGGGGAAAAGAAACAAAAATTCCACACAGAGATTGGACATTTTCATCCGACCTACCTAATCTAAATCCGAAGCTCCGAGTCGTGTAACGCGATGCGGACATACCAAACATACATGAAAACATACATTTGATTTTTCACACTCCTTCCTCCTTGCTTCGTTGTGTTTTTTAGCAGTCCACAAGAGAGTCAACAAGTCGCTCAGTACCATCGACCGAAAGAAAGAATTAAGTCATCAGTTACACCACCATATTCGCCACGATGAATCACGACTTAGAAAACAACCGTCAAGCGCGTGCGAGCGACTCGGAGGATGTTACAATCTCCAATGGTAGCTTCAACGGCGCCAGTGACAAGATCGATGTCGGAAACGAGAAGAGTGGTTTTCCATCATCCAGCTTCGAGAATGCCGCACCCACAGCCCCGGAACCTCCCCGAGCGGGTCCTCCGCCGCCACCCAACGGCGGCCTAGTCGCTTGGCTCCACGTCCTCGGCGGCTTCATGCTGTTCTTCAACACCTGGGGTATTCTAAATGCCTTCGGTGTCTTTCAGACCTACTACGAGAGCGGTGCCCTATTCCAACGATCTTCATCGGATATATCATGGATTGGATCGATTCAATCCTTCATGGTCTTGCTCGGCGGTCTCTTCGCCGGCCCCATCTATGACAGGGGTTATCTACGACACTTACTAGTTGCGGGAAGCTTTGGCATCGTCTTCGGCCATATGATGTTGAGTCTCTGCACGGAATATTGGGAAGTTGTTCTCGCCCAAGGTCTTTGCGTTGGCTTGGGCGCTGGCATGTTGTTTGTGCCTTGCGTGTCCATTCTCCCTACCTACTTCAGCACCAAGCTTGGGCTCGCCATCGGTCTGGCATCATCGGGCTCCTCTCTCGGTGGTATCATCTATCCAATCGTGTTGTACCAACTCATCGACAAACTTGGATTTGCTTGGTCAGTCCGAGTGATTGGTTTCATTGCTCTTGGAACCCTGCTCGTCCCGATCTCGCTTATGCGAATGCGATTTAAGGCTCCGAAGCCTAGATCTATCATCGACTGGACTGCCTTCAGAGACATCCCCTACATCGCGTTCACCATCTCCAGCTTTTTCGGATTTATGGGTCTCACAGTTCTCGTCTTCTACATTTCGTACTACCCTGAGGAGCAAGGAATTACCGATCATGCCCTTTCTTTCTACATGGTTCCCATCTTCAACGCCGCATCCTGCTTCGGCCGAGTTCTCCCCAACGCGCTATCTGATAAGATTGGCCCGTTCAATGTCATCGCGCCATGCTCTCTTATCACCGGCGTGCTCATGATCTGTCTGATGGAGGCGCAGACCAAGGGCGCAGTGATCGCCGTTGCTGTCTTGGCCGGATTCTTCAGCGGGGTGTTCATCGCGATGCCTCCTGTTTGCTTCGTCCCTTTGACCAAGGACAAGTCCAAGCTAGGAACCAGAATAGGTATGGGCTTTAGTATCATTGCTCTCGGCCTTCTGGCTGGTGGTCCTATTGCTGGTGCCATCCTTGGTCAAGTACAGCCACTGAACTGGCGCGGTTTGTGGGGATTTGGGGGAGCTGTGGCCATCGCTTCTGGTGTCTTTTATACCATCCTGAGGGTATACCGCTCTGGATTCGCACTTAACATTAAGGCGTAATCGGTACGCTAGGTACCTATATAAAGTACACAGCACACTTCCTCACTCTAGATTATATGACGAATTCGCTCGACAAAGCACCACCAATCGCATAGGTGCATCGTATAGAAAACATGGATTCTCGGGATATTCTTATGATTGTGTACAATTGGAGTTCGCGGGCGGATACCAAAGAATGCTTCACAAAATTCGTCACTTGTAGCATTGTTTAGCCTGGAAGGTTTTCTTTGCAATGCAGCTTTAGAAATCAAGGATACCAATAGCTTCAGATTGCACGATCATGAGATAGACATTTTAATAACTTCTCTCGTTAAATATTACTCCCATTAATACAGTATATATCTAATATAATGCCTCTAGTTTACCCATGTCATCTAAATATTGGTTCATTCAACTTAGCTGTTTCTCGCCAGCGCAGCTAGGAACCTCATCAACCCAAGTAGACAGATCCGTGCTAAAAAAAACCATCACTTTTGCATCACAGTAGAACCATAGCTTAATTAGACATTTGTTATAGTTCTGACAAGTAGTTCCCATTTAACCTATTTTCGAAGTCAAGTTCCTAGCTACACATCAAAGGCGGTCCGGTCCATTCATTGCTAAGATACAACCGATCCTATCCCACACCTCCCTTCTCAATCCAGCAGCCTTATAGAGGCTTCCTCAAAACGCACTTGAACGGCGTAACAGTAACATTATCAAGATCCCAGACGCCAAGCTTAGCATAAATATCGTCAGCGACCAAGGTGCGAACTTCCTGCTCCGAGTTGGCGCGGACGAGCCACGCGCTGCCGTTGATGGCGAGACCCTCGTCCGCGGTCTTGGGATGAGTGGCTAGCGTCGGGCCCGACATCACGATCACGCCTGATTCCACGAGAGGCTTCAGGCGCACCATGTGTGCTTGGACATTGCTCATGCGCGTCGCTAGGACGTTGGGCTTGTCTGGTATTTGGACGAGGTAGTCGTTTAATTGAGACATGGTGGTGCTTTTGGTGTGGTGTTGTTTCAAGAAGCAGAAACTCGTGATAAATGAAGTGTTTCTCAAAGACAGTCAGTCTATTTAGTTTATCGTGTGATATGCTTTCGTGTACACTTTGCTCAGCGATCGGCGAGTGAAATGGTACCTAATAAGTGTCGCGATTTCAAAACCGTGACATCGCAACCCTTTTACATAACCCCCGGAAGCATTCCGGATTATGACATCCCGTTATGTCTTATTCTTGAATTAAACCCTCCTTATTCATGGAGATTTGTTTGGCCATACAATAAGGATCGGTTCCGCATTTCAACCTCCTATGCTTAGCCGTCTGCACAATTCGGGCCTCGATGAATCCTTCGCCCGCGTCGCTTCAACTCGCGCAACCCCATTGTTATCTCCAGATCTTCGCCTACAGATTTTTGCTGATTCGGTACCGAAAGGTCAGTCGGAGATAAAGATCGGGATATAATGGCTTGTGTAACTCGGCCCGGAGTTTCTCGCTGGCAGCTCCTTCACACAATACACAGCAGACACCTCTTAATATTGACCCTAAGTCGACAATCCAATTATATCGAACTTGTCAGCGCGGGGTAACAGATCCCCAGCTAACGCAACTATGAGGATTTTGCTGTTGTGAATACAGTGCGTGGCAATACGTCTGACAAAACGAATCGGCTTGGAGTTTCTAGATATTGAACAAGGTGAGATGGATGCCCCATGGTGCCATTTGTCGAGGCGCAGATACACCTGGAGTTTCTCCTGCAGAAGGCATAATGAACTTCGGTGCTAGATTTATCTGAATATAGAAGTTTTTATCGCCGGATGATGCTCAAGTTAGATAGTCGGCACGTCATGGCTACAATAAGAACAAGTCAAAAGATCAAAGTCTAAGAAAATTAAATTATTACAAGCTATTCCCTTCACCTAGGTATCACTATTTTGCCTTGAAGTCAACTGAATAATCCAATAAAAGGGAAACAAGATGGGCACCATCGAAAAGATCCCCGAAACGGCACCGGATGCCATCCCGACGGTAGACATCAGCCCCTTTACTGACCCCAAAGCTTCAGAAGAAGCCAAGCGCGGCGTCGTTGATGCTATTCGACATGCTTGCACTACCTATGGCTTCTTCTACCTAGCCGGCCATGGCGTGACCCCAGAGAAGCGCGAAGGCATTCTCGACTGCGCAAAGAGATTCTTCACCTTATCCCAAGAGGAGCGCATGGATGTCTGGATTGGCAAGTCCATGGGCAAGTCATTCCGTGGCTATGAACCCCCTGGAATCCAGACGCACCAGAAAGGCCTTCTACCTGATATTAAGGAGGTAAATACCTAAAGAACCGCCAAGTAGTTTGGCTTCCAAAACTAGAAGGCTTGCTCTAACATGACACCAGTGCTTCATTGTCGGTCACGAGGTCCCCGCTGATGACCCTGATGCCGGCACCTTCTCAACCGGACCCAACTTGTGGCCCAAAGGCCTCAAGGACGAGGAATTCAGAGCCCCTATTATGGACTACCAAGCCACCATGCTTGACCTTTCAAAGGTTCTCCTCAAACTACTCGCTCGAGGTCTTCCTAAAGCATGGGGCCAACCCCCCGACGCCATGGACGACTTCGCCGTCAACCCATCCATGCCTATGAGACTTCTACACTACGCCCCGCAAGAAGTGCTTGACGAGCGACAGTTTGGTGGTACGTAGCAACTATCATATTTCCCTCGTCCCCCGTTTTTTGTACATTCCCGAGGTACTAACAACACCCAGTCGGCGACCACACCGACTTCGGCGGGATAACCATCCTGCTGCAAGAGATGAACACCAAAGGGCTGGAGGTGTGGTACCCGCCGACGGAGACCTGGATCGCGGTGCCGCCCAAGGAGGACACGTACGTGATCAACATGGGCGACATGATGCAGAGGTGGACCGCGGGCCACTACCGCAGCGCGCGCCACCGCGTCATCACCTCCGGCACCAGCCACCGCTACTCCGTGCCCTGGTTCCTCAACGGCCAGCTCAAGCTCCGGTGCGGGAGCCTGGACGGGTCCGGCGTCGAGACCGTGGTTGGCGAGCACATCCGCCAGCGGCTTATTGCTACTATGGGGGAGGCGGGGAAGGCTCTTCGGTAGAGGGTGCGTGAAGTGGGTAGGGGTAGGCTACCTAATCTAGTATTTAGGTGTGAGGGACAAGGAGTCGAATTCTTACATTATGTGAAGATTATGTACCTAGATTTATGTATGGATGTAGATGTTTAGGTTCGATAGTTGTATTGGAGCACATTCATTCCACAGTCTTCTTTGGTACCTCAGACATCTTCGTACACAGAGCAACGTTTGACGATATGACTATGATTCTAAGTGTCAGTAGCCTTCACGACAATTTAATCGAAATATCTGGGAGGCAGAAGAGCTCCGTAGGATTGATCAGAGAAGGGTTGGTATTTGTCAATAACCTTCCTTCGTAATGCAGCACGGACATGAGTCGACAATTTCTTGACGAAAGCCTAAGTAGAATAAAGACGTGTTATACCAGATGATCATATACAGGTAATGCGATCAACTATATTGACATTTCATAGTAGATACACCATATGAGCGTACTAGAAGGATGCAACACTGAATTTCTTTTATATACCGACTTATGGGTCGGGCTCATCAGGGGTACTCGGTGTAATTGTCGTAACTCCGAGTTGTAGGCGACATGTCTTCCCAGATGACTTTTGCTTCTAGTTGTTGGAATAATTAAGCGGATAACGGAAACTCTTCCTAGCATACCCAGACTTCCTACAACTTCTATGTTGAGAAAGGTGGGAGATTTCTTCCTTCGACCCCTTTTCATATCACGGTAGCCAATGAACACCTAGCCAACATCGTAATACACCGTAAAGACTCGTGTCGTTTCTAAAGAGCCACACTACTATACTAGCAGTTAATTTATAATAAGATAGCATTCCTGGATATATTTCATGAGCAGATATTCAATTGACCGAGTATGGTCTTGGAAACAAGTTCGTCGGCCTTCTGCCACGAATACCCCAGGGTTCATGAGTACGAACGTACCGACGTACCTGTCTACCTATGCTACAGAAGATCCAGTATGCAGTCTCCCCTGTCCATCCCGCGATCGTTCCACGTGGTAGAGACAAGTGGTTAACCTGTATGCAGCTACCACGCCTAGATCCCTCGAGCGCTACATGGAGATGTAGCCAACATGTATAGGTACGAGCACATACCCCCTGTATTCCTATATTCACACCTCCCATGGAGTATTCCCGTCATGCTGCCGGCGTACCTGCATGGTGTGATCGTCTTCCTTCCGGTCTTGCATACTCATACAAGGCACCCCCACCCGCATGCGTATAGAGACAGGTATCGTGCCATCTGGATCTCAGCACGTGGCATTCCTTGGTGCGCATGCTAGATAGGTCCACACGATACATCCATCTAAGTGCGTGCATATTGTGTTCTTTGGTTGGGAGGTAGGTGGGTATGTACACGTACCTCTTGAACCCCTTCGACCACCCGTGTATATTGTTAAGCCCCTTCCCCTAAAGCGTACGGTACTGTGTAACCAGCTGCCCAATTACCAATACATGTACCCGACATTCCCGAAGATCTTTAATATTGTACTAGTAGATCACGTAGTGGGAGTTTTCATGAACTATTCGAAGCTGTACATTTCAGCGACTAGTTCGTCCATGCTTTCGACTTGGTGGTTGTGTCTGGGGTCCACGGGATTCGTCACGTACCTAAAGTACCTGTGTACTACCTGGGCAGCAAATCCTTCACACACAACTAAGAAACGAACGACTGACATCGTTGATATATTTAATAACCGGAGCAGCGTAGCTACGTCTAATATACTTAAGCCAGGACAGGGGTATATAGCCCGGATATACTTATATACCGTAACTTTCGTCAACCCAACATGATTTCGAGAGCAGGCCATCCATCCGTCTATCCCTCAGCAACCCGATAACCCCTCTCTGTGTCTCTCACTCTCAGCCCATCTATTCATTTACTCGTTGATTCAATTTTCAACACCCATCTCCTCCAAGCAAGCCCGAACAATCCCCACCGCCTCATCGATAACCTCGTCGCCGCGCCGCCACGTATACAGCGCCACGCCATTCCTCTCGAGGACGTCCTGCGCGCGCTGCAGCCTGCGCCGCCAAAGATCCAATTTCTTGTTAGCGACGGGAGGACTGCTGGCTCCGCTCCCACCTCCATATCCACCGTACGAATTCACAGGCATGGTAGCCGAAGCCGAAAGCGGCAGAGGCTCAAACTCCGAATCCGAGTCCCCCGTTCGTCGACGGGTGAGATTATTCCCGGCCGTCGCAGCAATCCGAGGACTGGATCGGGAGGCTGCGCTGCTGGATGGCGTGCCGCGTCTACGGGGGGGAGGAGGGGGTGCGCTTTTCGCTGAGCCGGCGGGGCTTTGGCCGTTGCTTTGCGTCTTTCGTAGGGTCAGGTCGCTGCCTGTCTGCTCGGAGGACCTGTGCATCTGCGCGAGGGGGCTTGGGTTTAGTGAAGTATTGCTTCCTCGTGGACCGTTGCTTTGCTGACTAGATTTTCGTGGAGCTGGGGTTGGTGGAGGAGGTTTCTTGTTGAGTCCAGTGCCATTCTGGTCTGCGCCCGTGGTGAGTACTGGTGCGGCCGGGGGACTCTGTAGGGAACTGGGTTTTTTGGGTTTCGGGGGTGGTGGTTTGCGTGCCAGCAAGTCTGTCGGTCTTGCCGGTTTGCCTAAGACTTGAGAATCCGACTCGACCCTTCGGAGTTGCTCTAACTCGGCTTCCGGCTCTGGGTCTTCTGAAAAGTCTATCAGATCGCCCATGGCAGGACCACTGGTGGGCTTTGGTGTGGTTACCACTCGCGGAGGAAGCGGAGGTTTTTCAGATATCCTACCCTCTTTACTAGCATTGCTACTTCTAGAGGAAGATCTTTGATCAAGTCTCGTACTTGAATTTGTTCGTGGGAGGCGTCCACCGTTGCTGCGCGCGTCGAACCCCGAGTCAAAGTAGCCTGTTTGCTCGGGTGTCGTAACGTCGCGAATGAAAATCGCCCTTATCCTACCGGGATTGGCAATAGCTAATTCAGTATATACTTCAAGATCAGCCTCCCCACTGTCACCAACTAGAAGGAATTTCCTTTCTGGGAAATCCTTCATGATCTTCTCCAGTGTTCCCTTTTTCCTCTCAGCAACGGGTTCGAATATCCCCTGAAGCATGCCTGTATATTGCTTCAAGTGTAACGATCCTGGCGGCAGTCCTGCTAGTTTAAAGTACGTGGCGAGGACAGGGAATAGTTGCCAGGGACTATTGGAGCAATAGTGTATCCTTACGCCGAGATTGTGAAGAGTATTGTACCAATCTTGGACGCCATCTACAGTAAGGTCGCCCAGCTCGCGGACAAATGTGTTCCGAAATATCTCCTTTGCGCCCAGAGAAATGTTGGAGCGCTTAATAGTGTCATCGATGTCGCTGATGAGACTGACACCTTTGGGTTCGATGATTTGTACTGGTTCCGTACACGACATATCTTCATTCGCAAGAACGCGCACGTGGGTCGGGATGAAGTCCAGTGCCGCCCTAATCATAAAATGCCCAGAATCGTTGGTCTCTACTGTCCGCGACTGAGCCTTCGACTCATTGTAGAAGAACAATGTAATTGGTACGCGAACCAGGGGCGTAGTCATGAACGGCCCTATTCGAGCCATCAGGTTTGCATTTGCGATCGCAAGCTCCGCCTCTGTCAGCTCTGCACCTCCTGTCGTAGCTGTGCGTCCACGTAGAGTAGGTGATGAGGGAGGCGACAATGACGAGCGATTACTGTTTCCACGCTGTTGATTTGGACGTCGCACATTTCCTTCGCCCTCAGAATCTTCATCTCTGGGACGCTCGCTATAGCCTCCTTTCTCGGCAGCCTCCTCTTCCGCTTGGCCTCTGCGCTCAATCTCCTTGGCTTCCTGTGCAATTCTTTCCCGCTCGCGTTCTTCCTCATGTTGTTGGTGTCTAGAAGTTTCTGTCGGGGTTGATGATTCGGCTTCCTGCGTTCGCGGAACAGGAATACCACTCAATTGTCTTGCCAGACCAATCAACATGCGGTTGCGACGCGTCATCGGCCCTCTATGCGGGTTATATATCCACCCTCGGACATCTACGTCTACTATAGCCTTCTCATCTTCATGTCGCGACCATTCATTTCTCCAGTAGTCTTGCTCATTCATTCCCATAGTCGAAGTGTGAGGAGGTCCACCTGGATTCTCAAACTGTCCCGGCTGCTCTTTAACATGTCGTTTCGCGTAGGACGGAAATAAAACCATCTGTTCGTTTCCCTTCGTCACAATAGCCACGTCGGGAAAGGACCCGGGTATCGTAATCTTGGACATCTCGGGTGTATCGATTTCTCGTGATCTCGTCTGGTTATACGACTCTTTAATCTCACTGACGGCCGTCGCACCAGCTCTATACATGCTGCCCGCCATAGCCGCAAGCTTTTTCCTTCTCGCGCCTCTTTCGCGCCCACCGTCGGCGCCATAGTTTCCACTCCCCACTCCATATTCTGGCATAGACGACGTCATCTTGTTGGCATTCACTCTCGACCCATTCTTTGCGCCTTTCGAGTTCGAAGCCGGCAGACCGAGGAGCAGCCGCCGCGCGTGGTCGACTAGGCGCGACTGCTCACGGCGACGGCGCTGACGGTCGAGGATAAAGCGATAGATGCGACTTTGGAATCGGTGCTTGTAGTAAGGAAGAGTGTCGAGGTGGAAACCAATCAGACGCTCGCGGTACCGTTCGCGTAGACCAGAAGTACGTGGGAATAAGTATTGAAGGAGAGATTGCCTATGATGCGGATGCGGATGAGGGCGCGGAGGCAGAAATCGACGAGGTGGTGCCACGTTGAAGGATTACGAAAATCGCGAGGCTGTGTCGGCAAGAAAAGAAGTTAATCTCTACCTCGGAGAGAATATATAAACTTGTATAATCATATATACATCAGGCTATAGCCTCGCCCAAGACATTGAGTACAGCGACAATGTGACAAGCGTTTGAAGCTAGCAAGGCCAGGTGGTATATGTCGTTCGGACGCGAGTTGAGAGGAAGAAAGTTGATGTCAGCCAATTAAATCAACACATGGTGTATATTAAGACAATTTGCAGCTTCCGCGAACAGATTATAGTCCGTCAGATGACTTTTCGTCAAAAGTTGAAAAGGTTGGAGCTTGTGCCTTTCCAAGTCTCACGGCGAGATTCAATCTAGTGGGGACCACGCGCACTGGTGACATCAGCTACTAGGTATATAAATCCTGCCCTAGACCAGGTACCCCGGCGCTTACCCAAAGGGGACCATCATCGACGGTGTAACGGATATTTGTTACCTACCAGGTACAGCCTCAGGTGGCAAGGCAAGAGGTTAGTACAAGTCGAGAAATATGTATTATACGAATGGATCAAGGATTTGCATTGATGTTGGTGATTATAAGAAGCTTGTGTGACTGGATCGCAAGAACATTTTCAGAAATGCAATAGAATCTCTCACCAATAATGCCAGACCTCAGGGTATCAAGATTATTATCCTCCAAGAGCAGAATCACTTGGTCTATCTCTTCTTCCCCTTGCCAGCACTCTTACCAACACTCTTACCAGCATTCTTAGGCTTCTTTTTGTCGTTCTTGAAGTTCAGAACTGCTCCCTGACCCGCTCTCTCCGCAGATCCCTTCTTCCACATGCCTTCGGTTCTTACAGATTTCGCATCGAGCTTCTTCTTATCCTTGTTGCTCAGCTTGCCATTGCCCTTCTTCTTTAGCGACTCCTTGAATCCATTCAGCTCTGCCTTACCAGCCTCCTTGGCCTTTTGCTTATCATGTTGCGTTTCGAACCACGTTCGCTTTGGCCGAGATTTAATATCGTCCTCGTGCACAACCATGTTCTCTCCCTTCTTGATCTGCATTTCGACCTGAGCCAGTTGCTTTTCTTCTTTCTCTTCTTGCGCGATGGCTTCGATCTCATCCTCCATCTCATCGATCTTGTCTTGCCACTTATCGGCGTCGGCCGGGTCGATGATCAGACTGTTGATCTTTGCTCCCTGCGCTTTTCCTGCTCTCACTGCCGCCTTGACAACTTTGCGATCAGGTTCGGCAGCAAGTGTGATGGCAACACCAGAACGTCCAGCTCGTGCGGTACGTCCTACACGATGCACGTAGATTTCGAGTGTCTGTGGGCCTTCGTAATTGATGACCGTATCTACTCCCTTAATATCAAGACCTCGAGACGCTAGATCGGTAGCAAGTAGATATGCAACTTTGCCATTTCGGAAGGCCTCAACACTCGCTATACGCTATATGATGTTAGTATATATATAATAGATGGTTTTAATTAAATTGGAAACACTTACTTGCGCCTGATTCATGCTACCGTGCAGCTCGGCGCAAGGTAGATTGAACAGAGCAAAGATGATTCTTGCACGATGCGCCTCCTTCTTTTGCCTGAAGAAGATAATAACCCGCTCGGTGTGCATGGTTTTGCAGACATGGATGAGATATCCCATCCTCTTGTCTTCTCGACCCGGTCTTAACCTGATAAACTTTTGCTCCAACTTGTCGTTCGTCTTCCTCTGGCTATCCACCATCACGCGAACCGGCTTGTTGAGGCCGGCGCGAATGAGTCGATCAACGGAAGATGTCATAGTAGCCGAGAACAACATAGTCTGGCGCGACTTGGGCAAGGTGGTAAGAATTTCGTTCAGCTCGTCAGCGAAACCATCCTCCAGCATTCGGTCGGCCTCGTCAAGAACAAGAATTTCTACAGTATCTGTCGAAAAGCTTGCCGAGTTCCTCATGTGATCGATGAATCGACCCGGTGTCGCGATGATAACATCAGGTCTTAGGCGCAATTCTGCTTCCTGCACCTTAAGACTCAATCCACCAACTGCTAAACAGAACTTGATATCGGTATGGCTCGCGAGTTTGGTTGCGACCGAGTGACACTGGATAGCAAGTTCTCGAGTGGGTGTCAGGATAACAACGCGGCTCGTAGCTATCTTGTTTGGTCGATACAGCAGTCGTTCCAAAATAGGAACGACAAAGGCGGCAGTTTTTCCTGATCCTGTAACGGCACCACCGACTAGGTCTTTTCCTTCCAACGCAAGTGGTATCGTCTTGGCCTGGATTGGGGTAGGTTCATTGAACCCGACGGAATTGAGGCCACGCAGGATCGGTCGCGAGAGAGACATGGTTTGGAACGAGGATTTTCCCTTCTGCTTCCCGGCCGATTTCTTCTCTTCGGGTGCAAAGAAGGCCGCTCTCTTGGCAGCTTCTTCTGGATCATCTTCTTCATCGTCCGTGTCGTCAGATTCTGCCGCATCGTCGGGATGATCAACGGGCGTCGCGACGGAATCGTTGTCGGAAGCATCACCCTCGTCATGCTCCTCGTCCGGATCCGACTCGTCGCCTGCCGCATCTTCATCCGACTCTTCATCCGAGGCAGCTCCCATGCCAAAGCCATCTGCTGCTAGTACTTCGTCGTCCTCATCATCAAGATCAATGTCTTCATCTTCATCATTGGTCTCGTCTACTGCTTCTTTCTTGTCGCCATGTGCCTTCGCATCAGTCGAATCATCTCCGTCTTGTGTACCTCGTCGTCTTCGCACAATAGCATCCACATCAACGATTCTTCTTCCGTTTCCGCTCACGCCTCTCTTCGCACCATCAAACCCCCATCCCTCAAAGTCTTCTGTTCTGAAATCTGTAGTTCCATCTTCAGCGAATTCGAAGTCTGAGTCCATAGCTCCATCATCAATGTCTTTCTTCCCCCAGATGCCATTTTCCTCATCATCGTCTAATTGTGCTGATTTCATGTTTTTGTTTTTCTTGGCCTTCTTCTTCGGCGGGTCTGGTTCGGGTATTTCTTCTTCTTCGATGGGAATTTCCTCGTTGTCGGATAATGTGTAGATGAAATCATCTACCTTGCGTTTGGAAGCCATGGTTGGGATATAACTAAGAAATTAATTGGTATAATATCGTAGGATGAGCTCGTCCAGGTCTCTCAAGTGGGCAGGTTAATTGGAGATGCTTAAGAAACGAAAGTAGAGCTATTGGAAATTTATTTTTTATGCCGGGCGGTGTAGACTAGACCCCACTAAATATTTTTAGCTCCCCGCGATGCGGAAGTATTCCGTTTAAGCTTCCTACCCCTCTGCCCCTTTATCAATATCTACCTGGGTACTTACCACGACGAACAATCAATTATCTAGAGACTTACATCGAGTCTCAACAAAAACGTCAATTTGATGTCTTCAAGATGGAATCACCAATTTCATTCTACTATCATTGGATTCATTCCCCCTTCTCTAGATCATAAAATCATAAAATTTGCCAGCGGCGTGACAACTTGCGCATCTACATGCAGAACGGTGACGCGAGTGGCTAACGCTTTGCCAATAATCATACAAAGGTCTCATACCACATAAAGATGAAGGGTTGGTTCTTATATTCTTGCTTATGACAAATTAAATAAAACTAACAGTAAGAAAATATACAACTCTCAATTTGCCTGCAAATATTAGAGGTACATGGTAATCAAACTCGCCAACTAACAACCTCAACCACTTCCGCAGAACCCCGAATCTATTTCGACACTATGCACTACTTTAAAAGTGGAAGGTCTCCTTAGGGTTAGGAGGAGTAAAACGAAGGTACATCTGTTGCCAATCAGTCCTCAACAGCATGTTGGTCATCCTTGCCCGCACATCAGGGTCAGATGCGTCAGCCTCGTAAGGCATCGGGTCCTTCGTGCTAGCCCACTAGAATGACAAGTTAGCAATTATCTCTTCGGGTTAAAGGCTCGGGCGAGGACGTCAATCAGGCTTGGTTTATATCTCCAGAACCAAGATTACTCCTCGATGCACCCCGAAAAGCAATGGGATGAACACGGGGAAAAAGGAAATATCATATAATACTTACATCAACACCGATGGTATCCCCGAAATAGTTTTCCCTTAGCAGTAGAGCCGGGTCGTCTCTGAAGTGCCCAACCCGCTCCATTGCTATAGGCAGAAGCGTCTGGACTACCCATTCCATGGATGGTACCCGAGTTCTCTCGGCACCATTCTCGATGGCAGTGTTCGACATGTCGGGGCGCTCGAAACGGGCCAACGTGTCCAAAAGATAGTCGGAATACGGAGCTTCATTCTCACCTAGATTATGAGTGTTGACTGATCGGAGCGTTCTGCTGTCGGGACGGTCACCCCATTTTAGCCTCTCATCTTGTCTTTGTCTGGGGATCACATCGTTCGGATCGTTAGGGTCGTCCGCCGGGAATGGCACGTGGGTCATGCATAGCCCACGCAGGATGGCACCGAGCTGATAAACATCCTCCCATGTATTCGCTTGGTTCTCTCGGGGGAATAAACTCGGCCTCAGCTCGTCCGCGTTCTGTCCCTCCTCGAAAGAGACTCCGTAATCAGCTAGTATCACCTCCGGGAAAGCGCAAATTTTTTCGCCGCTCTTGGGTTTGAACCGCTTTTTGTAACGGAAATGGAGCCATACGTTACGCTCCGTTATGGCTCTGTGGTGGATTGGCTCCCAACCGTCATGCTCGTCATCCCAGTTCCCTATGACGATACAAGTTAGCTGATTTCTAATCTAAGCAGGGCCTTAGCTCATCCAAGGCCCATTTCGATGATCGGTAGCGAAAAGAAAAGACTTACTCATGCCGTAGTGCAGAAAAGCGAGCGTTTTGCACAGCTCGGCACAGACGTGCCAGATGAAAGATTCCGGGATTCTCCTCTTCGCAGCATAAAACCTGTCCCTTAGCTCCTCTAGGTTTCCTCCGACATTAAACCTAGGTGTCTCGTTAGCATCAGATCCCCAATTGAGTGCTTTCCAGACGGGGGAAGTAGTTCTTACTCATAATACAAAGCCCACTCAGGCTGCTGGCCAGCGATCGCAAGGTTAGTGTGCTGCCAATACGCGAGTTGGGGGAATTGAGTCACGTCTGGCAGTCGTCTAGCTGCGTTCTCGGCAGTAGAGATTCTATATTCTTGCGGCTCGTTTCCCACGTACTGACAGGGACCAGCCGTCATCGCCGCCGTGTATCCTTCCGGTGCACGTCTGAAGTACTTCGCATGGTAAAACAGCCCGTTTTCGACTGACTGCACGAGCGCGCTTCCTGGGCCTAGAGGTTGTACTACTATAAAGCCCTGGCGCGCCACGACCTCGTTTTCCTGCATGTGCGCTTGAAGTAGGGCAGGGTCGGTCTTGGGGTAGTAAAACCCTTGTGCGCAATAACGCATAGCCATATTGACGAGATGGTTCAAGTCGCTTTGCTTTACTTTGCTCTACTCTACTTTACAATGTTTAACAATGATTGCATTATCAATTCCATGTATTCGTCCTATTGACTATCGACGAATAAATAACTAGCTAATTACTTGCCAGGGAAACAAGGGAATTGTTCAGTGAAAGAACAAGTTTTCTTGGATTCTATCGCTTCTATCTCACACAGTACTATTGTGCGGTTGATACAAACCCTTTGTTAGGCGGCTCCTACGGTACTGGAGCTACCTAGAGACCTCAGCGTATTTTTATCATTAGTTCCATTAGAGCCCTGTGTCTATGGGAGAAGAAGGCGAGGGCTAATGATCCAGGTAGGCGTTAGGAATTAGTATTATTTCTGCCCCTGAATAGATATTCAGAAGGTAGAAGCATATGGACGTGACTCAAGGTGTATACGCCCCGTAACACTGTCAATCTGCCAGCCAGTCTACTCTACGCGACGAACAGACAGAAAAAGTGAGATCCAGATAATCAGATAGTGGATCAATAAAGCTCGGCATATGTTCATGTCTTATCTTGGTCGATACGAGACTTGGCGATATTAGGCCGGCATGCCTATGCTGGTAGGTATTACATGATTGGGGAAAGCTGTAATGGCAACATCCCAGCCGATTCTGGAAGGTGATTTCGTATATGTCCTATCGAGAATGGGGTATCTTAGGAGCAACTTCGCGATGTCATAAATATACCTATCGATGGTCGACCGTGTCAAAGCACAGGGTATAGAAGTTATTTACCTTTGCACCCCCAAGGTTGTCCGCTCATCATGGGTTATTTCAAGTTCTTTATCCAGGCCATCGCCATTCATGCCGTCCATGCGCAGTACTGCGAGCACCAGTGGGAAGGCAAATTCGCGAACCGCGAGATTGACGGCGTCCCGTATCTACAGGCGAAGCAGGACGTACCTCCACCCCCTCTAGAAATCCAGCCCCTCATTGTCAATGGACCTTCGAGCAACCGAGTCGATCTCATTTTCTTCGGAGACGGATGTAAGTATTCGTCGGGCGTATCTCCCTACGATCAGTGAAATGATACCAAGCTAACAAAAGATCTCGGGCACGGACAGATACAGAGGAGGAGAAGGACAAGTTCTTCGCGGATGCTTTATTCCTTGCGACGAACATCACCGATGGGCAGACGTTTTTCGATGTGCTCCCGGTGATGAACTTCTGGGCAGGATTTACTCCTAGTAATGAAGTATGTGACCAAATGCGGGACTGAGACCATGGTATATCACCTATCTGACGTCCTAATAGAGTGGTGTTGGAACTGGTGGGAAGCCCCTTGAGTAACATCCCCCCCTTTTACCCTCACTACACCTTTACACCACCTGCTAATTTCGCACAATAGTACCGTCTATGGGCTTTACCGCGATGGCACGGAGCTACGAGGCGTTTATTATGATAAGCCCGAAGTGGCACGCGCTGCTTGCCAGTCGACAGATGCTTGTGATTATCCCATCCTTCTTGGGAATGATCCGTTATACGGAGGGCTAGGTGGCACATTCACGTAAGCCGCAAGTAATCTCTGATCTTTTGTTCCCATCATGATCGAACGTATAGTGTAATAACATCATCACCAACCAACGGCCCCGCAATCCTCCGTCACGAGCTAGGGCACTCAATAATCGGAGTTGGCGAAGAGTACGACGGTGGCCAAGTCTACACTGGCGCCAACGCGGCCCAGTCTCCCGATTCGGTGCCGTGGACGCAGTGGTATACCGACTCGTCCGTCGAGCCGAAGATAGAGCGCACGAATATGCCGATACAGGCTTACCCCTGGACGTTGCTAAACACGACGCAGAGCTGGAGCCAGTCTTTTACATCGGCTGGAACTTACACGACGTATCTGCTACAGGTCAGCGTGAGCGGGATGACTGCTAGCAGCGACATGCGAGTGGATGTCGACGGGAAAGATGCAGGCTGGGAGATAAACCCCGCGGTCGGAGTAGACCGATATATCTACAACATCAATATTGGCGAGGCGTTGGCTCCCGGGGAACATGAGGTGACGGTTACGCTACTGAATGGGGAGATTCAGGGCACCGCGCAACTTTGCAGTCTTGAAATAATAGAATATGGGGGTACTGCAGAGTGAGTTCATGCTTATGTCTGGTTGATATTTCTTTTCGCGCTTACATTGATGTCTAGATTCGAGGCCGATCCAGAATATTATGGACTATATCCCACGTAAGTATCATACGCACAACCCGCCTAGGTAGCTTATCATTTCCCCCGAGTTGACGCCGTAATAGGTTTTCCGACGTCAATGAAACCACCTACCGTCCAACGAACGACCTATGTCTCATGCGCAGAACTTACACCGTCGATTTTTGCAATGCCTGTATAGAAGGCCTGTGGTTGTCCCTTCTCAGCTCGCTCACTCTCATCGACAACATCACGCAGGCAATTCAACCAGATGGCTCAACAAATGTCACACTTGAGCTTCTGCCTCTCGCGCAGTTCAGGCAAATCTCCAACCCACATGAGGAAGCGTATACGATCTTCTGGTATGGAGCTGACGAAGACACGGTTCTGAATGAGTGGACCAACAGCACTAGTGCGCTTTTCGGATCGGATATTGAAGAGTTCGGGGTCGAGGTCAGGTTCTGGACTGAGCAGGTCAGAGTTGATAATGACGATGTTTTGGTGCAGAAAAGGAGATACGCGATACAGTGATTGGTTTCTTAGGATCTGGACCTGGGTCGATGATCTTGTTTAAAACTCCGAGATAATGGAAGTTGCATTCCGTATTAGTATATGAAGCTATGAGCCATGACATTTGGTCATAGACCAGCCCAATCATTGCCGGAGGAAGTGTATAGCCAGCTTCTTATACCCAGTAATACTGTCAATCAACTCCGGAACGCGAATATACTCATCTGGCCCGTGTGCTACCAGGATTGATCCAGGTCCGTATAATACCCTCTTACTACAGCACCAATCCTTGAGACGGGGGACGTCTGTCCCAAAAGAGACCGGAGCGGCATCGAAACCATCAATCTCCCAGTCTAAGAGAGCCTCGGGGTACTCAAAGACGAATCGCAGCTCTACATCTGGGTGTCGCGCGATTACCTCTGCAACCTTGTCTTTCACACCAGCCAAATCCGAGACCATCCGAACTTCGCATAGTGCCTTGGCCGATGGCGCAACAATGTTATGCTTCTCTCCTCCCTCGAGAGTTCCAATGTTAAACGTAGAAGCCCCGAGAAGATCCGATTGCGGCCAGGTTGTTGCGGAAAGATCGTCCAGCACAGCGAGGAGCGTAGAAGTTGCGCTTTTTCCAAGATGAGGATACCCAGAATGGCTTGAATGATGCATTAACCTAGCTGTCAAGTAAGGACGCCTTTCTAAATAAAAAAAAACAGGGACTTACCACGCAATGCCTTTAGCGATGACTTCAAACGCGACTTGTCCCTTGTGGCCTTTCGCAAGCTTATTCTCGGTTGGTTCGGCAAATATGCCAGACTCCCAGACGAGACCCATATCATTCGCGGCAATCATTCCGTGACCACCGTTCTCCTCGCCCACCACGAACAATAATCCAATATCACCCTCTTCTTGGACTTTGCCCTCCTTTCTTAGCTCCTCGGCAGCCACAATCTGAGCCGCCAGAGGCCCTAAATCATCGGAGGAACCTCTGCCTCGAATGATATCGCCATCAATGGTCATAGGGATATGTGGTGGCACGGTATCCATATGAGCTGTGAGCAGCAAACGCGTCTGTCGTTTTGAACCGAGGTACGCGTACACATTATGACGCGTAGAACCTGGTGCGATTGGAATGCGCTCGACTGTATAGCCTAGAGCTTTAAGATGATGCTCCAGGAAGACGCCAATTTGGTGTTCCAGCTCGCTGGTGCTAACAATGGACATAAGCGACTTCAAAAGGTCGACCACGGGATGCTCCATCATAGTAGACATTATGATTTAGGGAGTGTGAGTAAAACTACAAGTACATATGATACAATATGAATGCGAGTAAGGAGTAATGAAGAAGAAATCACAATATGAAGGAAATCGGTCCTATCGTCACTTATCCTCGCCGAATCCGATACTATGCAGGTTGTAGCTCAGCGTGTGGTGTCTGTGTTACACTCTCAATGCAGTACGTAATTCCTATATAAACGATTGTCCTGATAAGAGGTATAAAGCTAACCCAACACGATGTAGCTGTTAGTGTAAGCTGAATTGGTACATGCAGTTGGGTCGTGTTAGAGCTCTCCCCTCTTTCCTTTCTTTAATACCGAACACCTGCTCCAATGTAGTAAAATGTCGGAATGATACACTAGGTAGTAGTTTTGGTGACACGTCATTCCGGCTTCGCATCAAGCCGAAGCTCTAAGTGAGCTACTTAGCCGAGAGTCCGTCCGTCTTTGCTGAAGGAGGTTTGGAGGTAATATGAGGTCATGGAGTCAGCTGCAGCTGAAACATGTTGTCGCTTACGTAATTTGAAGAATTATCGTTTGTATCTGATGAATATTTTGATTATCTTTAGAATGAGATGGGAATTAAGATGAGGCATTCCGGTGTCATTATAAGTAAAGAAGGGTGAGTGGTATAGGTCGGAGGAAAAGAACGAGGCTATGGCTGAAGCCCATTGCGTTTGAAGCTGTGCAAAGAGAAAAAAATTCCATTGCGGGGTGAGAATGAGGCGCAATCCTTCCCGCCACTATATCGCTATCTCCGCACCAATCCCCCTTTTCTAAAAGGAGGCAAAACGGAAGACTGCAGCTGTAATGGGTGGTAGCACAACATACGGGCGGGACACTTGGAGGCTTCGATCCTGCACCGCCTTTCGATAATCGTGCAAGTACCTCAGGCATATTAGGCATCATGGTAGAAGATTCTGCCTAGGAGGTAACGATTGTATTACGGGGCAATCTGCTAGAGGTAAGTATACCTAGGCTATCATGTTGCTATAAACTGGGAGTTCTTATTTCGAACTTACATGATGTGCGGTGGAAAGCATCGAAAATCATGGCCCATTCTCAGAAAAGAACGTATCTAGCGTATTCCCGTGGCTTTCTACCAGAGCAGTTGCCTTTAGGCAGCCTGTTTGTCGATCCAGCAAACCCCTTAGGTCATGAAAGGAAGCGGTGGAGGTCAACTTTATCGTGAGCAGCAATGAGGAAGCCCGTTCGATTCATTCTAACCGTATTTTTTTATCTAGCACTTCACAGCTCGATGATTGGGCTATCGGTGAGGGGAAGGAAGAGGCAATATCATTAGAGGTACATGCAACACGCGAATGGCTTGCAGGAGCTAGCATACTACATGCCTTTCGAGGGAAGATTGATCGAAAAGGGTTCGTTGACATTCAACTCACGGGCGACAGTGGGCGAAGACTGCAGCTCGATCGGTAAATTCCTAACTCACTTGTTAAACTTCCTAGTGATGATGGTGGCTGATTGATCATAGCCCCGAGACCTTTTTGAACGAAGTGATACTAAAAGAGCCAACCGCAAGGACATGGATTGCCGATCAACTGTCAATCTGTCATCAAATGTCATTTGTTCAGCGAATATGTGGTAGATTCGTCAAGACGCCAAAGATTTGGATGGTAACAGGGGTTCAATATGTGACAAATGCTCGCGTCTCGGATACTTCGTCAAAGTCGCTCACGAGTAGTCTCACCGGATCCATACCAATTCCAGAGCCCGTGGCAGCAACCGCCGCAATTCCAACTGTTTCTATCAAAGCCTCCTATACGAATAAAGACGTTTCTAAGTGCGGAGCTCTACATCCCAACGAGAAAATCTGGGCAGCCCAGTTCTCGGCATTAGACGTCAAGTACATACGCGGCATGGAGGAAAGTGCAAATGTTCTTTTGGACCAGTTAATTCCTATTCATGAGCCTATGGATCAGGGGCTGAATGGTATTAGGGGTAGCATGTATCAGCCCACCAACAATGCAGAGATTGGATCCGACATGTCAGCGGTGGTGCGTGGGCTCGAACGAGATAGAGCAGTAGAGGACTTGAGTGCGGATTCTATGTTAGACGAAGTTCTCGATGCAGATTGGGATCTCTTTGATAGGTTCGTTGGAAAGGATTCATAGGTCGGTTACATATCCGAGCAGGGTTAGGAACCTGGGTCATGGGAATATCCTACAGAAGAGGGAGACACGTAGCGAACGGGTATGTTATTCAACAGAAGTAAATTGAAATAGTCTAAGGAGTTAGTTCGTCAATCCACAGCCTACATAAGAAAATTAAAGCTTTGTACTGATATGTCCTTTAGAATAGACTCGCACCGGCTCCTCTACCACCGTCCAGTATGGGTCACCTGGTGGTCTATTCTTAGAAGTCTTGGGATCCCTACTCAGTGAGTTATAAGTCCTTAAAAGATCATGTGTTTCGATCGATTGGCCGGTCGGAGAAAGAGGCGGAAGGCAGATATCACCCCAGGATACAGCAGGCTGGTTGCGACTGGACGCAAACACAACGAAGACATCTTCAATCTTTTGAGATCTGCGTGGGTGATCGGGCCGTCGATGCTTTGGTATCTCCATCGTCAATATACTTTCGACTGGAGACCATTCATCAATCTCATTGGCAGCCTGGCCTGTTGAAGGATCAGGGTCGACTTTGACAATTCCCCATGAAGCTGTAAAACAAAAGAGCGATACCCATGCTGGCCCAGATATCTTGCTATGGATGGAAACCTTCACGTCTTCTCCGTCTGCAATCTCCTGGGGCTCGACCTTCAGATTGAACTTTCTGGCCGGGAAATACTGCGAGCTTGGCAGAGAGGCCAAGTCTCGCAGGGCTTGAAACCTTGCAATGTGACTCACGACGTAAGCCAATTGCTGAGCGGCAGACTTCGCATTTAAAGAAACTCTTGGGAGTCCACGAAGTCTTTCCCCTTTGTAATAGATTTCATAATGCGCCCGATCTTTGTCGGTCCTGATTGAGAACCCGCCGTCTTCCTCGCTGAGAAGCAATCCCTGGGTTTGCCTTAGTTCGTGGCTAAGTTGCGCACGGGCAGATGCGTCGCTAGACTCGAACTTGACTTGAACAGGGGTGTTGAATGCCCATCGTCGCAGAAGCGCACGCCAACCTTCGGCAACCTTTTCCGCATCCACTATCCTACCATTTGGTACCAATTGCGCGATCGACTTGAACATCTGGACATCAACCACTTGAGCCTGGACCAGAGCTCTTTTACTGCCAGGAACAAAAGCGAAGTCGCTGGGGAAGAGCTCGTATAGCGCACCGATCGCCACGCCCTGAGCCCGACCAACCTCTAGCTCGATTGTATCACCTTTGCGAGAACGAACGTAGATGGTTTCTCTTTCATAATACGTGAAATTCCCGAAGAATTCGAGTTTTCCGTCCCCATATATCATGGGTGTCTGTTTCGTGGTCGAGCTCATGGTCTTCCGGATGGAGTGTCGGACATGGTCGAGGACATAGCGATGTGGTGGGAGTCTTTGCCCAACTGATGTTTCCAAATGCTTCAACATCAAATGGGTCAGAACACCCATCACAGCACGAGACGTATCGATGTAAGTCTCTCCGGCGGTCTCTCTTCCACCACATGCAGTTATCACGGTACAGTTCTCCGGTTCTTGTAGCCAAGAAACCTGCTTCAATGCAATATCTCGTGCTTTATCCAGCTCCCTGTCTGATGGATCCAACTCATGGTCGCAAGGCAACTCCTTCAAGGGTTCAACATATCGAGACCTTAGCCTATCCGGTGGCGGATCGCGAAAGCTCCCACCTGAGAAACAGCTGTCTAGAATGACAGTGATTCGAAGTCCTTTCCTATCCACCATCTTCTGTAGTAAGGCACCCAAGTGGTGGCCCGTGAGGTAGGGCTTTCCTACCAGCGCATCCGGTGTCACCAATGCCATGCCGTTTAGATTGTCTCCATCTTCGCTAGCGTCGGCGAAGTCGTTACTTGTTCTGCGAGATGTTCCATGTCCAGAAAAATGGAAGTACACGAGATCTCCCCGACTCGCCTCTCGGTAGATCGAATCTAGGTGGCGTTTTATGTTCTTCACCGTAGGCCAAAACGATTCCTCTTCTACCGGCTTGTCAAGGCCCTGTTTGTGTGATGCTGTTAACTTCGTAATCTTTTTGCGATCCACCCCTAACTGAAGGAGAAGCTTGTAGGTTTCTTCTACATCACGAACACAGCCTGATAAGGGAGAAAACTGTCGCATTACTCCGTCGTCGCTTCGAGCAGAGCCATGGAGATAATAATCTGCGCCGCAGAGGAGCGCCCACTTGACCTCGGTCATGGCTATGGGATTCAAGTATATCTAATAGGAACGTGTTGATATGATTAAATAGAACCAATCTGGTCAATTATAAAGGTCGTCAAACGACGTGGTAACCATTCAAGACGAATCGGAGAGTAAGCCATTGAATTTATATGGTTTGCTCTTGTCTCATAGGTAATGGAATCAGCCTTACTTACACTCCTGTCCCTTATGGCGTTACACAATCCCTATATCTCATACCGAAGACATTCCATCACATTTTATTCGAACTGTAAACACTTGTGTAGGTTGACATCATTCCAAATCCCGACCAGGCTTGAGGTGAGAAGAAAGTGCAATAATTAAGAGTCTTACGGGCTTCTGGGTGCGGAGAAACGCTACTAGATTGCGTTATTCTGTCTGAGGCTACCAACCTAAAAGCCTAGGAAGGCATACTGCTTCAAAGTCTAAAGGGTCATTTTGACTCATTCAGGAGCAGTTTGGCACGATGTGTACATACAATAGATCCCGAAGCAACAGGGTGGCAATATTCAGCGTCAAGCGCAAGGGTCTTAGAGGCAGGCTTCCAACGGATAGACCAAATTTCGGTGAGGGAAGATAGGGGCAGAGCCTCATTGTCTCGGGAACTTTCGGTTCTAACCAAAGAGATAGATGCAGTATATGGTGCATAGGTACTTAGTAGATACGATACGCATGGCAGAGTGACTTACTCATGTTACCGGCAATTAAGCACCTGCTTAAGCCAAAGTTCACAGAGCTGTTGGTCGTGTTCTAGTATATAATATTGGCGATAATACATAAAAGGCTGATACAGCGACGATGCACTCTCTATCAGTCAACTCCGGATGCAATAACGGATCATGACGACACTCAGATGGATTGATGTCAACGTTACTTTGGTTATCTACTACTCCGCTTCGATCGATTTGGGGTTTATCTCACTTCTCCTATCACGTATTGCGATATGTGCGTGTGGCTGCATATAATGCCCGCTAAGATGACGACGGTCAATCGCAGAGTAATCAGGCATACTCTGCCAATATGGCTACGAAAGCCGCAGCCACCATTTGCCACCCGATAGCACATGGCTCCTCCTGTTATGGTCCCCGGAGTAGTCTGCCGAAGCCACACTTCAATCAATTTTATACTTGTGATGGTGGGAAACTGAATAAGTCTCAACTTCCTTAAGCAAACACCTAAGAGAGCCAATAGCTACCTATCTTACTAAGATGGAATATTCTAGTGTGGCATACTAGGAGGTACCTGATGAAAATAAGGGGGCTAAGTTATGCATTTCACTTAACTTCAACCCGTAGTCGTAAGGTAGATATTTAAAAATCATGAGTCAAACTTATGTGCCTCAGGATGCCATCGTGATCTTTATGGGCGGCTTGAAATTTCTATTGAAAAACTACTGGGTGCTAGCCGACTTGTCCTTTAATAATAGTATGCGCCCCTTTTCCTAATTTCCCTTTGGTTACACGACATACATAGCATGACACACTCCAAGTTGCTTGCACATAATGCCGTCTCATTGTCACTCAGACAAGGACACTGGATAAAAATTCTCGGCCAGTGCATTTATTCCGCCTAATATTCAGCTCAAACTGAAAAAACTAGGCATCTTAGTCTAGTCTCTTAAGGCTGATGCGTGTTCACAGAACAGCTTGCAACATCGTCTGCCTCACTGGTGCCTATACTTAATCCTAGCGGACTTCCTAACGCGCTTTTACTCGCCTGGGAAAAATGCGCTTTATTTTGGCAGTCCCTGAACCTGCGCAAATATCAATATTTCCCGGGGGCTAACTTGTATCATCATAGGGATTGTCCTTCTTTGACAAGGTAAGTCTCCGCCTTCACCGAGATGCGATATTGGAAAATACCGGTAATACTATTTGGTTCGTACCACGTATGTATATGTGATGATGAGATACTGGGGAAACCGGTGAGTTGTAACCGGCGTGTTTTTATTCTCACGAGGCTCTGCGTCGCCAGGCTTTTAGAGTGACAGTCCAAGCCAAAACTAGGTAAAAGTGATAAAGGAAACCGGGATGACTGAATGCATGACCACGGTAAGATCATCATTGGGTGGCCCCTAACTTCACCTTGTGGTTCCAGATGGTTGGGCTTATTTATTTAGCGCTGTGATGCTTGTGTCACGCACCCATCTTTCATTCTTTAGTGTCGGGCGGTAACAGATCTCATTCGAGAGGTACTATATATTAGAGTAGTTTAGAGTGGTGCCGGTGTGAAAGTATCAAGCCGCTACTATATCTTCCAGGGAGTGATTGGCCTAGAACTGATAGGCGCCCAATCGTAAATGCGCATGACCTCCCCATGGGGATCTTGATCTTCAGGCTTGGCAAGATGGTGGACTAGTTGAGAACTGACGATTCAATGACGAGGAGGTAAAAGGTGGTTCGATAGTTGATCCCAAACCCAGAAAAGCTGTCTTGAGTATCACTCATCCCCACCGATATTCACCTTACCCCGGTGGCCTAGCTGAAGTGAACCACGCATCCCAGAAAGCTGGCTTGGCAGGCTGGGCATACTACTGTAATCTTAGAGGGTATATTGAACATTCTTAATAACGTCGACTGAATAGGCAGCGGGTAGGTATGCGGGGAGACAACTGTCGTACCTCCTAGTCAAGGTACCTGCCAGAGCTGGTACTACGTTAGCTCGGCAGTACGAATACGGGGAAAAGGCCAATGCCTATACCGAGCGTACTGCCATGTACCTACATGCTACTCCCTATTTAAGTGTCTGTATTCGTCCATCTGCAGCTAACAAGCAACGGAAAACTGCAACACGACGCTTCTAAGTAGCTAGTCTGTCGCATTCGCTTAGTATTTTGTCTGAGTAGACGGGAGTCTGATTGGGAAAAGGTCAATGGAAGCGAAAATGGAAGCATTCCCCTTTTAGACAACTGGAACTCGGAGGAACCTATCATCGTTTCTTGCCCATTGTCTCTTTTCTTTTCGTGTTCCTTTTTCGACCGCGTGACCTTTTAATTTTTTACCCTGCTAGAAAGGAAGCTGACGGCCAGCTCATCGACGATTGGTTCGAGAAACAACCGGCGATATTTCGATGACTAGGTACCTAGTCTGTCGTCGATACTATAAGATATTAATACTGTCTCTCTGCGCTAAGAAATGTATTTATATTTGGCTGGAGTTGGTCATACGGACAGAACGGATTGAACTACATCTTAGTGATGCCATGAGGTGAGAGGGGAACGGAATGAGAATGAGAATGAATCGAATGCTTCTGGTGTCAATTCGTCGTTACCCAGATAATATACAGTAATTGTAAAAGTACTGTACATGGTCTGTCAAGACACGATGGGAGGGCGGTTGAGGTAGCATCAGAATCCCCGCGCTTTGCTTTTTTCAGCGGCGATCGGCGTTCCCCCAGATCTGACCCATCCATTTCTCGCTTACAGGAAACGTGGTTCCTGGACCATTTCTACAGGTGCTGGTGCTGGGCTGGACATGCGAGAGTGCCATACGACTCATCTTTTCGTATATGATCAACAATTGTGTCAAGGAGATACTACCTACCCGTACGGACGACTCTTATGCAGAATCCCTTGCTCCCCAAGGAGACGGGAGCTAATACTTATCCTGGCTGCTGCTGTTATGAGGCACAGCAGCATTACATAGGACGAGATTCGCCGGTTGCCGAAGCCGAGGAAGAATGCTGTGCTGCAACATCGTAAACTTACAAGGACAAAGATTGAGGAGGTAGGATGTGGAGAAGGAGACCGGCCAGCCAAGACCAACCTTGACACTCAATGCTCTTGTAAACTCTGGGGTTCTAATTGTACCTACATGTAATCACCTATTAGATGTTAGTAGGCAGACTATACCCTAGTCTTATATCAAAGAGGGGAAGCCAAACTGCTATAGCCATTGGCCCTTTTTGGGACTTTTTGCTAGCTACATGAAATAAGGTAACTACCCGTTCGTGCGTCTTGCTCTGTCGTTGCAGGGAATCGGAAAAGCCTGCGATTGGATTGGTGAATCTGAATCTAATAGTGCTAACTTGATTTGTTGACCGTCGTTGAAGTTCAGCTGGAACAACTAAAGCTTAGCTGCACAGACAGAGACGGATGGGAATCTCACTACATGATGGAGAAACTCACTGTAGATTTCAATTGGTTTGCTATACTCGGCTTTATAAACAACATCTCTTAAAGCCGCACGTCCTGTACCTCATAAGTTTTTCCTTTCTATCCGACAAATGCGACCTCACGACTTGCCTGCCGTGACCAGTCCCTGCATTCATGTTTGGATGTACTGCTCTTGTACCCGGGGAAATATTCCCGGTTTGTTCGCGAGCGAGGAGAAAAAAAAAGAAGACATGTCACCAATAACTCGGGATTTGGTAGGCCAATTTCCATCCACCGTTCGTTTGACACTAATTGACTGCGATGCTCCATCATACGATTACAGCTCTCGCATTACCCTATTCCGCAATTGAACCCCCTGGTCTATCCTATGGGTTTTTCTACCATCCATTTTTGCATCAACTTAGGTTACTTCGCCCACATGATTCGGCTTTCATGTGTATGATGCGCAAGAGAGGCTCTCCGTCTCCGTTCGGCAGACAAGCCCAAACCCATACACTTACGGTACCAGTCCATATGGATTTCCACCCTGCTTGATCGTCGCCGGTCCAATCCAAGCCTCTTCAGACATCCAAGCAAGGTCAACAATTTGCGTTCTCTCCCACCGGATGAAGGAGGCTTCAGTACCGCTCAGTCATTTGACCCGCAATCGCGATACCTAACCCATCTTCCGGTGACGCTAAAGCTGACGACGACTTCGGTCCTTCTTGACTTGAGTTCAATTGGCAAACTTGCTTAAGGCCGTAGGTCAATCAACACGTAGCTGTGTCCTTTTCTCTGCCATCACATCTTACATCGCATAATGGCTGACAGAAGTGACTGTCAAGTACCTACCAACCCTTCGTATGTACCTAGAACCACATACACATACACACATACATATTCTCTCCCATGCAGGATCTGCGCCTCGTGCTAGCTCCCTGTCGTAGCCTAGGATAGGTAGGTAGTTCGTAGCCCAGGCCCTGGAATACCTAAACGAGCCTAGATACCTGTTCCTAACTAGCCTGATCCGTACGTAGCATTTTCCAACCCGAAGCAAGCAAACAAGCGATAGGAAGAGAATGAGAGAAAAGAGAGGAGACACATACATAGTAGACAGACGAGACGAGACGAGACAAAACGAGCGAAAGAATAAAAGTGTGACATGATATGTACCAGTGGTCGGGATCGTCCCGCCCCCGAAAATATCCTCCAACATTATTTACTAGGATTCCTTTCCCCGGGTTTAACGTCGAACGACGATCCTCGACTTTCCGCTCCCTCCTCTCTTATTAAGCCGCCCAGCCAATCTCGCTGCGTCGGGACATCCTCCTCTCAATTGTATCGTCTTCTGGCTAACAACATCTATACATTTGTATGTCTTCATGATCATTGCATCGCGTTCAAAAGAATATCGATGTCGATAATTATATAGTATACGTATCCGGATCTTACTTATTATTAGCAACCTCACGTTCGGTTGATGTTCACTCCTCCCCCAAAGAGCTCCGCGTTACAATTATTAAAGATTCCCGTCTCGCGATTATTACTATTACTATTAGGCTGTGCTTCGAATTTAGCGAATCCGCCTCTTCCATCGCAGACCGTGGATTGCTTCCATCTACACCACGTCTACACTAACCATACGCCAATACGCAGCATACCTACTTTAGCCTGCGGGATACGCTCTGGAACCCGGACTCACCTGAGTGAATATAAGAGAACGAGGGAACTAGAGCTACGCGATCATGACATACTTCCCAACTTGAGCTGAATCCTTCACCACCTCCTCTTCGACATATTTCCTGTTGATCATTCTTTCAACAGCATCTTCTCCTCTCGTCTACAAAAACTAGAGAGGGGTGTTTCCTTAGTAAGGCGTGGTGAGCCTGACTGGGTTACCATGGTCGTCAAGCTAGAACCGCACCAGACGTCCCTGGAGCCCTTCGGATTACCTTGGTCTCCGTACCATGTGCACCATCCGGACGACGACCCGGGGGATGGCAGCCGCTCGCGCTACTTCAGGATCAGTGCGTCGGCTCCCACGTCTCCGCCGAGCGTCTTTCAAGTCTTGAAGGCTGGTGGTAGTGGCAACGGCAGTAACGGTGGTGGCAACGGTGGCGGAAGCGGTCACAGCCATGGAGGCCGTAGACTCGCCGGTCCTAGGCCCCGGCTGGCGAAGATCCAGATCGAGCTGCAGCCATGTCAACCTCAGCTCTCGAGATCACCCTCGCCTTCGCCAACGGACGCGGCCGATAGCCGGCCAAAGCCGAAGAAGGCGAACTCAGCGCCTGTTGTTCTGCAGACCCAATCTAACATTGGCGGCGAAGGGAGAGAAGAGCGCAGTAGCAATGCGCCACGTCTGAGCAGGACAGATGCAAGATCCCAAATCCGTCCCCTGACTGCGTCAACACCATCATCAAATCCGCCACGACAAGTCGAGAAACGGAAACCCCCAACCGTCTTCAGCTTCCCCCGTGAAACCTTTGCCCCGCCAACAGTCCTCGCCCTACGGCCAGCCAAGCGCGTGCGAGCGCTACACGACGTAGACGGCCCGGGAACCGGGAGCCTCTCATGCAAGAAGCGACGCTTGCGTCTGCAATTAGTCACAAGTCGGCTCTCGCAACCCTACAGCTGGCCAGCAACACACATCCTGAACCGCGAGAGCGGCGACGACGCACCAATGCTCAGCCAGTTTCTCAAGTTCGCCGCCGTGAGCGCCCTGAAGCGTGCGGGCCACCAGAGCTCGCTCGTGCGCAAGGCGGCCATTCTGAATCGCGTTCGGATCGGAGTGCGGCAGGCCGCCGTGTTGAGGGGCCACACGGTGATCGCGGGGATGGCGGCGAGAGGGAACCATTTGAGCCATGGCCTGCAGGTGATCACGTCGTCCAATAGGGAGGTAAACGCGATATTCCCCGCGCTGGGCCCGAATCCGTATGACCAGCCTGTGCCGCCTGCGTGGCGGCCGCACACGACGGCGTTTCATCCGCCGTTTCCCGGTTGGAGTCCCCCGGATCCAGGTGCTTCCACGCGCAGCTCTAGTGCCGCCGGGACTGCGGCTTCGAACCTATCGGCGGCGGTACCTCGCAAGTCGCCTTCGCCGCGGCCTAGCACACCTGCTGGAACAACCAACACCTCACCGGGGTTGGAGGATGAGAACGAAGATGTTGCGTTTCCTTCGCCGGATCTGGAGTCGCGATACGTGGACCTTTCTGATGATGACATGGACGATGTGTACGCGGATTTTGGGGTTTTATTCGGTTCCGGCGCGAGATCGCCCGAGGGTGGTGGCGGTGAATCAGCTGGCGGAGAACATTTTTATGAGGAGTATCTGGATGAGCTGGATGGAATACGATGGGTAGCGTAAGTCATGAGAGTTTTGGATCGGTTTGCGATGCATCTTGCGTTATTTGCATGTTGATCTTTGGGGATTAGGCGTTTCTAAAGCTGGTTGAATGGACTTAAAATTGACTGGAGCTAGGATTTGGGAGCTGGATATGAGAATGAGATAAAAATGATCATATTGGATGTCGTCTGTGGGAGTAGAAGCCTACTATGGCCTCACGGCAACTTTGACTTATCATAACCTACCTCAGTAGTTGGTAATAAGTAATAAAACGTTGCTTCACTACTTCATAAGATCAGCATCCAGCTATCCCCTATATTTCGTAGAGTATCAAGGTCTGTACCTAAGTCGGCCAAAACTAAGATGAATATGTGAAATGCTCCATTGATTTCAAACTAGGTGGGTAACATACTAGGAGATATTGATACTAGAATCCAACGTTTTGTCTGTTAGATAGAGGTATCTACCTCTTGGTTCACCTAAGATAGGGGCTAACAACCATGCTGGTTAGAGACGAGAACTCATGAGTCGCCTCCTAGATAAAATGTAGACCTCTGTACGCTCACATTCGAGATAGGGGTGGGTGATGAACCTAATTGAAGGACACTTCAACTAGCAGCCTCCAGCTTTTTTGCACGATCCAAAGCAATGTCAACGATTGCCTAAGAAGGGATCAAGCCCAGTCATGTCAGCACGCATGTATCCCTCCGCACCTACTTTCAATTTACATCACTAGGAGCACTTTAACCTACCTGAATAGCTTCTAGCTCCTCAGCTTGGATATCACCACGATCAATACGTTCTCGCATATTCTGCATGACCACCGGCCGGCTCCGACCATTGACGAAAACCACGTATCGCAACCCAGGAAAACGGGCCTCGTATTCTTCGTTTAGCGCCTTTAGCTTCGCAGTCTCCTCCTCTTTTTCTCTAGAATCGCTAGATGCGTTCAGATGTGCTTGCTCGGCTCGACTCTGTGCGCTGTCGACTTTCTTCTCCCCGAGTCGCGGGTGTGAGCCTAGGATTCTGTGAAGCTTCGCTAGTGCGTCTGGACTTGTTCGAGATTGCGCGAGCTGGAACATGAGTGATCCCACGCGTTCAATAAGAGGCGTGTATGAAGAAAACGAAGGAGCATCGCGAATCGCTGGGAGAGCTAGAGCATGGAGATCTTCGGACGGTTCGAATAGAAGGTCGAGAGCAGACTTGATGGTTTCGTCGTTGGCCGTCGGGAGCGAGGGAATTGGTGGCAGAGTTTCTGGAGACGTCATTGTATGAAACTGATCACAACAGGTTGTTATTTGAGTGAAATATTATAGTAATTATAAGTAGGTGTTGGAATTATGAAAATATTCTGTGGTATTTGGTATTTTTGTAAAGAATCACAATCATGATGTGTCAGTACTCATTCCGATAACAACTTCCAAGCTCTCGATTAGATTGTGGGGTATAGATATTGTGGAGTAGCTGTACGTAATTAAAACCTTGTACCTTGTACTTGCACTTCAAAATTTAATTCAAATTTCTACGCATGTGATCCATGGATGTTGACCCATAAAATCGGATAAATAAGAGACCGTTCTCCGTACTTGATGCATTGGCAACGGATGAATTTCGGTGCATCGAATCTTCAACCAATCAACTCAAAGTCAACACTGCGCGCGCTGTGAAGCTTTGAAGCTAAGCTTGTAACAATTGCCTGCCTTGGAAATTTTATCCAATTAAGCCAGCCTCGTCGGCAATCATCTCGACAAAGGCATCATAACACCAAGATACTTCACAATGCTGTGCTCTAGTAAGTCCTCGACGACAAAGAATCATCATCAATTATGAAATGCTAATGAAAATTAGTTTCCGGCGAAGCTCCTCAAGAGCCTGTCGTTTCCAAGTTATCAGGTACGCCATACCGCGACAGCAGCTATCTATACCATTCTTTCTAGTATGTAACTAATATGTCTTCTAGGCGCCGTATTCGAGAAGCGCTTGATCGAAAAATACATCGAGGAGAATGGAAAGGACCCAGTGAGCGGCGAAGATCTATCTCTCGATGACCTTCTACCTATCAAATCCTCTCGCGTCGTTCGACCCCGACCACCTACTCTCACATCCATTCCCGCCCTACTCTCTACCTTCCAAAACGAATGGGATGCTCTGGCCCTAGAGACATACAACTTGAGCGAGCATCTAACGCGAACACGACAAGAACTTGCGACAGCCCTATATCAGCACGACGCCGCCGTCCGAGTCATCGCGAGATTGACGAAGGAGCGAGACGAAGCTAGGGATGCGCTATCTAAGGTGACTGTATCCGCAGGTAGCGCAGGCAATGGCGATGCCATGGCTGTGGATGCTGAAGCTTTGCCCGAGGAACTCGCAGCTAAGGTGGACGAGACACAAGCAAAGTTCGTACCACAACATCTCTCAACCCAATGTGGCCTAGCTAACAACCAAACAGATTATCGAAGAGTCGTAAGAAGCGACCTGTTCCCGAAGGTTGGGCAACAGCGGAAGACATTGCCTCATTCGCCGTCGACACTACGAGCTCGTTACCCGTACCAGCAGCGACGACAGTCAGCGTTGAGGAGGGTTATGCTGCCGTTGGTGGATTAGAGGGCGATGTCGCGATCTACTCGGTGGATTCGGATAAGGTCGAGCGTTCGTTACAGGTTGATGAGCCTGTGACAGGTTCGATATGGGAAGGTTCCAGGGTCTTTTTCTCGACCAGCAAAGGCTCAGTGAAGGTCTATGAAAATGGGAGCGAGATCGCCTCGTTTTCCGACCATGCTGGCCCTGTTACTGGCCTCTCGATCCATCCCAGCAAAGAGATTCTAGCTTCTGTTGGCGGAGACAAGAGCTTTGTGTTCTACGATCTAACCAACTTGCGTCGCGCTACGCGCGTGTACACCAACAGCGGTAAGTCTATGATTTGCAGTGCGATGCCCCCCAGAATTGATGTTAATTGTATTACAGGTTTGACGTCTTGCGCATTCCACCCCGACGGCCATCTATTCGCTGCCGGTACCAGCACTGGCGATATTAAGCTCTTCATGACCAAGACTGGTGACGAGGCTGCTTCATTCTCTCTAGGGGCACCTGTCCAAGCTGTTACCTTCTCTGAGAATGGATTCTGGTTCGCTGCCACAGCAAAGGGGCAAACGACAGTGACTATCTTCGACCTACGCAAGGAGGGCGCAGCCGCCCAGGTCAAGGTTCTAGATATTGGCAATGCGGTGCAGAGTCTGGCTTGGGATTATTCACAACAATTCCTAGCAACAGCAGGCCCTGCGGGAGTGACGGTGCAGCAGTACAGCAAGGGCTCCAAGTCTTGGTCCGAACCGTTCCGAGCGGCAGTCAGCTCTGTTGATGTCAAGTGGGCAGCGAACGCGAGCAAACTGGTGGCAGTGAATGTTGATGGTGTGATTAGTGTTCTCGCTGCCAAAGAGTCATGATTCAGGTCAACGGCGTTTAATACGGGGGAATTCTAATAAAACCGATGCCAAATTTGGGATGCAAAAACCAGTCAGACTGATGGATGGTCTACTACAATTTCCCATGTATATTATCTGCAAACAACCAAAATTATACCATTTTCTTCTGAATTTGGTGTTTTCTACAGCATGGAAAAGAAGTGAGTCAGATAGATGGCTAGGCACATGCAAATTGTTGAGTTGAATTTGATATAATTTGGTGGCATCTTTTTCATCCTGTAGGTGACAGCACAGTACTACATGTACTATGTATGTATGATGGAGGTGCATTTGAATGAAGCCTACATGTACCTAGGTACCTTTCACACCTTCAAATTCAAATGGCAGAATGCGATTTTAGGTCCCCATCAAAAAGACCCATCCATGTACGTACTTAAATGCACGCCCAAAATAGAGTTCCAGCTGGACACCCGCCAAGTGGATCCATACACTCAATTTATCACTTTATCAAGCATCGGACTTAAGGTATATTCACATATTCAGTACTGCCTCAGGTAATGAGGCGTCATCCTTGCCGTTGTAACTAGGGCTCGGCGTTACAAGCACCTTAGGTAAACCAACAACAACAACCCACCCTTTGCGGCTGCAAGGCTCTCTTCGCAACTGTTAACGTGAATTTGCCGTCGCCGCTTCTCTTGACTTCTTCCAACCAACATTAATTAAAGTCAACTTAATTTCTTCCCTTCCTCTATTGACATTCCCATATTCCTATCTTTTTGCCTTTCTCTTCAACCACAATCTCTCAAACCCAGGTCATTCGCAATCGCCGATTCTAGATAGCCCAGGTAGTTTCGCCTCCTGCAGATCCATCTCGACGATAAATCCGCATACCTACCACGAGTCACTATCGCCGTGCACATTGCACCAGGTTTTTAACAGTGCTGCAATTGCTCTAGCTCCAGGTCTAGCTATAAAACGAGCAACAAGCGACAAACGTCAATCGACAACAGCGTCTTAGTAATATGGTAGCGGGACATTGATTGCTTTTCCGGTCGGTTCGATTGGTACGTTCATGCGCAATCCCACCTCGCATGTTTGCACAGTCCAAGCCTTGAACCCAACGCGTTTAATACCAAACCCACAAGTGACTATTCACTAATCATAGCACTGGCCAACATAGAACTGCCTAGATCCAAGCCATCTTTTGACATGGCAGAAATTCCAAATTCTGAATCACCCGATCCTCTCACCTCAACCCCTCCTCCGAACTTCATGCCTGCTAGATCATTTCCCAGCACCATCGGCAATACAGACTCACCCGTAGCCGAGTCTTCCCCTATCCGCCAAACATTACCTCGACCCCGTCAGCGCTTCGGCCTGCACCAGAGCAGCAGTCCGGTACGAACAGAAGCCTTACCTCCGATGCCATCTAGTGACTACTTTGACGATTTCCCTTACGATTTGGATCCGTACCAACCCGAGAGCTCCCTAGGCGGTCCCTCTTCGGACCACAACAACAGCGAATCGTCTGAGAACGAATACCAAGTCGACCTTGATTCCGAAATGTCTGATTCGCGGTCGCAATATTCTACTGATGAGAGCCTGTTTGTCAACGATCACAACGACGACGGTAGCCCCAATATGGACCGAACTGGGTCTCCGGATCTATTTGGCTTTATTCCACAGTCTCCGGGTGCCTCATCCGAGCCAGGACACTTTATGATTGATGACGATCTACTGGACGATCTAATAGAAGTGACGGTTGAATTAGGGCAGCAGCAAGGCCCTGTGCGAGGCAACCCGCGCGTCCATCAGGCTCGCGCGGAGCCTGAGGTAATCGACCTCACAGGTGACAATGAAGGTCCTGCACCTCCCACCTCCCAGCAGCGGTCACAGAACGCCCGCAGGCAGCGATCGCAGCAACGAGGCACCCCACCCCGGTTAGCACGTAGCGACGCTGGTTATATGGGTTCGCACACTGTTATTGACCTAATATCGGACTCGGATGATGAGCCCGTCGAGATGCCTCCCCCGCGACGAAGCAACTCTGCTCGCCAGGGCAACCGTCAAGAACCACGACCCGAGCCAGCGCAACGACTTACGCTGCCCGAACCTCGAAACTACCCCGACCAATTTCCTGATTTTCACCGACCTTTTGGTTTCATGCACCACATTCACATCAGGCAGGTATTCCAAGGCGTCATGGATAACAACAATCGAAACGACGTCATTGTGACGGGCGCAAACCAACTACCTAACGCAGCCGCCAATCCCGATCTTCCTGTTCGCCTCGATTACGTGGTTCACCCTTTCCAGAACCCGCCGCAGGCGCCGGGTGGCGCACCCAAGCCTGCGCACGAACCCCCGAAGGAGACTCGAAAAGGATTCACTCGCAACACGGGCGAGGATGTGGTTGCCATATGTCCCAGCTGTGACCAAGAGCTAGCTTACGATCCCGAGGAAGATGGAAACCCTCCTCCGTCCAAGCGGGCCCGCACAAAGAAGAGCCAGGCCGAGCATCACTTCTGGGCAGTCAAGGCTTGCGGACATGTAAGTATCCCACCTACCTAGTTTCCATATCTGCCATAGATGCACCATACACTAACACGCTCTCAGGTCTACTGCAAGAAGTGCTTTGACAACCGCCGCCCCTCGGGCAAGAACCCTGCACCCGTGGGTTTCCGACCGGACCCCAGCGCAGGCAAGAAGATGCTCTGCGCCGTCGAGGATTGCGATTCCGAAGTGAGCATTAAGTCCGCTTGGGTGGGCATCTTTCTTTGAGGTGGCATTCGCCGCTTTCTCAACTTAGATCTTTCTATGATCCTCTTCGGTTCGTCCATGAGAACCCATGATTGGTTCCTCTAAGTTTCTTCTTCGGCATTAGAGCATTCTTCATCGGCATGGACATATTCATATTCGCATTGCATGGAAGGGGCGTTTCTCAATTAGGCCAGGCTACGAGCATGGAAAAAGGCGAATATGGTCGGAAAGGAACTAGGAAAGGAAGGCTCTATTGTTTCACACGCTCTACCCCTACCTCTTATTTGTTTTATCGTTGTTTTTTTCACGGCGTACTATTGCGAATGAGCTACACTACTCCCCCCCAGCTAAATACCCCCGGTACGGAAAGGATGAGGTCGGTAAACAGATGACAATTGTGATACCTTTGAAACGAGAGGGAGGGAAAGATTCGTACTCTAATTGCATGGTGTGCGCTGCATTCTTCTTTTCAACCTTGATGCGCTGGCATTAAGCGTCTATATAAGAGGTAGACACTTCATAGTGCACTGCGAATCAAGCAAGATATTCATCCCCATGGTTAATAACCATTTCTACGTAGCGCGATATGAATTAATAATATTAGTACCCTGTCCCGTATAGCTAAAGTTGCGTCACTACATTACGTCACTGGTAGAGAAGTGGATTAAATCTCCCACAAATAATAGGTCCTGAATAAAGATGTTTTTTTTTTGCTCGCCAATACTTACAATAACTCTGGCCCGTATTGTGTTATCTTGCTAAGATAAGCTTGACCCCTATTTTTTTCGCGCCGAATATATTACGATATCTCAGAAAGCCTATCCAAGTAAACTGACAACCAAACTTAGATCATAGATCATCTGCATTGGTTCAGCCGACTTAGAATAGATGTGCTGATTAAAATACAACCAAGCCAGCCAGCCATCCATCCATCCAGCTATCCATCCATATTCTAATTTATCCTGGACAATCTCAACGTAACATGCACACATGCACACATGCACTGCACACATGTAAGCAGTTGGCTCAGCGTCGCATTCGCGTGTCTGAAACCAGTCAACTAAAGAGTTTGGTCGAATTTTGCATTTCAGCTAATTGGCCGAGGCATTTTTGTACCTTGGTCTTTTGACCTACCTACATATTAACTTACATATAAGCAGCAATTCCAAGACAACTCCCCCCCCCCCTTCGAATTTTCGAGAACAATCAACGAGCATAAGATAAGAAATAAAGTAATACTAAGCTCGGACAGCTGAAGAATTTATCAAGGCGCTAATTGCGAATAGATTTATTCATTCCTTAGAACCAGCCCTATAACAGTGGGGTGGTAATCTAAAATTTCTAAAATTTCTACCGAAAATGGCTTCTTGCAGCGTCTGAGGAGTGACAGCGTGTGAATAGCGGTCAGGGGTCTCCTATCTTCGTCGGTCATATAAATATATGGATCGGACATAACCCGTTAAAGTTGTTCGAATCCAAATCAGAAAAAATGATGACAGGGCTTAGCTTAGATTCTTCCATTATCACATTTGCTCTGCTTGGATTCTTTTGGGGGTGTGACTTGGGTGAGTGCTAACCTCCTACCGATCCAGGCAAGCCTTTTTAGGGTACCCGCAACGATGTGACGATCCTGGGGGAGTGATTTTACTTAAGAAGAGTTAGGATCGGCCCGCGCGATCCATTTCAGCAGGGTTCGCTCCTCAATCAATGTCATCTTACAGCAGGATGCTGTTTCGTTCCGACTAGGAACAATGGCCAAATCGAGATTCGTAATCTCTTTGCCCTTATGAATTTGGCGCGAATTTTGAAGAAAAGACGAAAAATGCAGTGCAGGGTTTTCGGTTCGGGTTGTTTTGGGGGGGGAGGGGATGAGAATCTTTTCTCTCTTCACGAATTCCCCATCGTTGTGCATAGCAACCTGAGATATTGCAGGATTAATAAGGCCCAAGAAAATCGATTTAAGACCCCTGGTAGAAGCATCGGAGCTAGCACACCACATACGTATCTCAGGGGTGGCTTTTACTTAACAGGTTGCATATAGAACCAAACCGTTCCCACATTGCCAACAATCTACTCATCTCGAAGTTCCCGCACGAGCTTCGCACGAGAGAAGTGAGAGAGAGAAAGAGAGAGAGAGAGAGGCGGCTCAAGTTCATAAGTACCTCCTCACCTACAACACACCTAAAACCTACATACCTCTACCAACCAAAACATCCATGTCTCTTCAAATTCTAGCTGGTCATTTACAAGCAAGGCTTACTTACCTCTGAATGTCATATCAGCAAAGCAGTAAACAGCATTTGAAATGCCAATGCTTTGTTGTCTGACAATTCCATGCTTACAAACCCATTAAAACAAAACCCCCCCGTCTCACCCGCTACACTATTCTAGCTGCTTATGTATCGTGGGATGACGCTGTATCTCGCAACTGTCGTAATAAAATTTTCGTCAATGAAGCCGTCTAGATGGCCGACGTCTCCTCCTCCACCATGTTTTCTTCCTTCCTTGACCCGTCTGTGGCCAACTCACCTAGGTCAAGATCGGGCGATACCATACCGAATTCCGCATCCCCGGATAAGCCACAACCATCACGACCGCGGCAGAAACGCAGTCAGGTAGCACGCGCTTGGTAGGTAGATAAACCCGCAGCCACTGATATCATTTTTTTTCTTATGGTTACGCAAATCGAGGTAGCAATGCCTATGTCACCACCTATGCAGGTAGCTATTATAGCTGCCCACATTTCGTTTCACTTCACCGCTTCAAATATCTGTATCACCATCATTATCATTATCATTATCATTATCATCGTCAAAGGCTAGCTGCTAACTCTCCGATCAGTGATTGGTGTCGCGTACACAGAGTAAAATGCGACAATCATTATCCATGCCTCAATTGTCAGAGCAGAGGAGGTCAATGCAGCAATGACAAGAGTAATGAATTTCGGACGTTACCTCACGCATTTCGGGAGATAGAGCGTCTTCGGCAGCGAAATAAGGAGCTGCAGAGAGAGCTCGAGGAGGAACGCAATCGGAATCAAAACCAAATAACATCACAGGCCGGAGCATACAATCCCCAAGTGCTAACCCCGGTGAGCCTCTCGTGGATATCACCAGCCGCCGTCACAACACCATCCGGTCCTCCATCCATACATGGCGGATCATCCATGTACTGGGAGGGTGTATACACCAATATAGCCAAGTCGCCGGCGAAGAACTGGTACGGGCCTGCGTCTCTTTTCTACTTCATCAATCGAGTAAACTGCTGCCTGGATGCCAAATTTCAACATCTTCCCGAGCAGTGCATGCACCTCAACTCGGCCAGCAAGCTACTGGACGGACCAATGAGCCCTCCCGAGAAACCGATAACGACGAACCAACGCTGCTGGGTGCCTCCCGACGACGCCACCAAAGGATACCTGACCCCCACGCAGGAGGAATACTTTTTAAATATATATTGGCAAGCCTTTCACGCCTCCTTATTTGTCCTATACGAAGATGATTTCAAGGCACACTACAAATCGCTCTGGGCGGGATCCAGGAAAACCCGCAAGCCGTCGGCGCTTGTGGACATCGTGCTTGCGTTGTGCATGCAGTATGGCATCGCGCAGGACCGCGGCAAGAAGAACCCATCGTTACGAGGCGCCAACATCGATCTCGACGATGCGTCGCTTGCGGGCCGTTGGCATTACTACCGATGCCAGACGCTTCTCGCATCCGAGCTGGAGAGTCCCACGATATCGACTCTGCAGTGCAACATCCTGGCCTCGTACTGGCTATGCTGCGCCTCGTTCCACAACATCGCCGACATCATCCTCGCCCAAGCAGCACGAACAGCACAGATGCTGGGTCTGCACCTCGCGCCGCCGAAAGACATGCCGCCGCGGGAGAGGGAACTGCGAAAACGACTGTGGTGGTCGATCTACGTGCTCGACTGCAAGACATCGATGAAACTCGGCCGCCCATTCCTACTACACCTATCGCCCCTCAGCAGCCCGCTCCCGAGCGACAGCCACGAAGTGGCCGCACAATCCGGGTCGGACTACGCGCCGCTCGACGACCACACGACGTGGCTGACGTGGGACCTGCACAACACGAAGCTGTTCCTGACGACGCGCAACATTCACACGGCCTTCTACGACAAGTACCCGGAGCTCTTCGACGGGGAGATCCTGTCGGCGGCGAAGGTCGAAGCCCACGCGGACGCGCTGATCACGCAGATGAAGGCGCTCGAGACGTGGGCGTCCAACGTGCCCGAGGTGCTCAAGATGCAGCGGGAGAACAGCGGCACGCCGTTCTCGACGGACGGGTCGCCGCTGGCCATCGAGCCGTTCGCGCCCCTGTGGGTGCAGCAGCAGCGGCTGATGCTCGAGCTGCCGTACCACAACCTGTGCGTCAACCTGTACCGGCCCTTCCTCTGGCTGCGGTGCATGGCGTCCTCGCAGGCCGCGACGCCGCTCGCGGACTCGTGCACCGAGGCCTGCCTGCGCCACGCCATGGCCTTCACCCACATGGCCCGCCAGGTCCTCACCTCGACCGACTTCCTCGGGGGCTGGAACGAGGCCTTCCAGTGGCAGTGGAACTGCGCCATGACGCTCGTCGGGTTTGTTCTCTCGTGTCCCCGCGCGGAGCTCGTGCGCGAGGCTCGCGAGGCCATCGGCGCCGCCGTGCATGCTCTGAGTCTATTCGGCAACAGCTTCGCGATCGCGGCCAGCGCGGCCGACGTCGTGCGCGGGCTCAGCGTGACCATCGATACCGTCGTGACGCAGCTAGACGAGAGCAAGCATCAAAGTCTGACTCGCGGCGGCAGCAGTGACGTGGCGCTCCTGCAGACGGTGCAGCAGCAGCAGGAGGCCACGCCCATGACGGCCTCCGTGTACGCCGAGTTCGACGACGAGAGCATCGCCGCCATGCAGGACATCCTCGAGGGGTCCATGGACATGGCGCTCGCGATCGACGGGTACAACGGCGCGAATATTCTTTGGCCGAACTTGGGCATGCCGGGTTGAGATATGGATGAAATACGGGATGAATGGATGGATGGATGGATGGGTGGATGGGTGGAGTGGATGGAGTGGTGTTAGGTGTAAGGTTTTAATCTTAATGCATACCTAAAGGTATTGTACCTACCTACCTACCTAGGTATATTAGGTAGGTATGATACGACAAGACAAGACAAGACGAGATGGCTTGGATGAAGGAAGGGAGCTTGTCTGTCACACACACACACACACACACACATACGGTCTCTTTTTTATTCTCTTTTTTTAACATGATACGAATGGTGGAAATGGGATGTCACTTACTTGCCCGATGGAAATCACGGTGGTGGCTTTTGATTTGTTTTTGTTTTTGTTTTTTTGCATTGTATAGAATAAGGGGTATTCGCGAAATGGACAGGTATAGTACCTACCCAAAGCTAAGGTACCTAGGTAACCCAATAGAAATAACTCGGTGGAAGAAGATGATCCAGCTTATAGGTACATACATAGGTACATATAGGTAAATGCCCCCTTTTTTGAAGGCACCTTCAATTTTCAAACTAAGGTTCGCATAGTGTTAAGATGCACGGGACAAAAACTACGTACGACGTAGCTCTCTGTTCTGAATAAAGTCATGTGTCAATGTCTGTCTATTGCGACTCGAAGAAATGGTCAGGCGAATATTAAAACCTATCTAGTACTGAAATCCGAAATGGGATTCAGTGAGGTCACGATTACGGCTCTAACTCAGAATCGCAAGACAAAAGATGGGAGAGCAAAGTCAATGAAACTCAAGGTAAATGAGTAGGATTGACTAATAAGCGTACGACGAAGTAATCCTAATGATCTCTCTCTGCTTCCCGTCACACTCCGAGGGCCTCACAATACGAGTCCCTCGCCCATCCATCCATCCCCTAAACAGACCAACCGAGACTGACAGGTCCCTATCCAGGCAGGTAGGTGGCAGATAGACAACTGACCAAGACCAACAAGATCACTTCAGACCAGCTCCTCCATCCTCCTTACTACCTCCCTCCTTCTTGTCCTTCTCTCCCTGGTTCTCCTGGTTCTCCTCCTCCGCCAATCCCTGCATCCGCATCTCCCGCTCCGCCAGCGTGACCCGGGTATCGATCTGAAACTTCAGACAGCTCAGATCGGTCGACGGACCACCAGCCTGCAGCAGCTGCTGCTTCTCCAAGTCGTCGCGGAACGCCACCCAGGCGTCGCGCGAGGCCGCCGGGTCGTCGGCGCCCGAGAGCTTGTCGCGCGCCTTGAGCGCGGTGAAGCGGACGCGGTGCGGCAGCGCGGACAGATTGGCGGTCTCCGGCAGGCTGCGGGTCAGCGTGGTCTCGAACTTGGTCTTGAGGTTGCCGAGCCAGGTGGGGGTTTTCTTGTTCTTCTTGTTCTTGTTCTTGTCATCGGTGGTGGTAGTGGCAGTGTCTACATCTGCTGTAGTGGTGGTGGCGGTGGTGGTGATTGTCGGGATGGGCAGCGCGCCGGACATCATGAAGTCGGGACCAGCAGGAGCCTGGTTGTCGATCGGAAGCACAAAGCTCGGGGCGCCCGGGCGCAGAACACCAGCCTCCTTGAGCTCGCGCAGGAAAGGCAGCTCGCGGTAGTCATCAAGACGCTGGACCAGGTACCGCATGCGCAAGACCTCGACGCGGAGAGCGTGCAGCAGGGGCACAAAGTACGGCACCATCTGGTCCCAGAACAAGCGACAAGCCCTCTCAGCCGTGATCTCATCCACATCAACAACCTGGCGCAGATTGCCGCTCCACACCGCCGCCGCCGCCGTCACCGCACCGTCCTCTCCAGCGACGCCATCACGCAGCGTACACAGATCGACACAGCGCTTGACCCGCCAGCCCGCGCCAGCCAGAATAGCGTGCGCCAGGCGCAGCTCGGTGATCGCAAGCAGCGCGACATCCGGCGGGAGGAAGAGCAGCTTCGCGGGGCCCTCGAGGTGGAACCTGAGGAACAGGAGCTCCTGGTCGTACTCGCGCAGCGCGTGGACGAAGCCGCCAAGGTGCGCGTCGCGCCGGATCGTCTCGTGGCGCAGCGCGCCCCGGCTGACGTTCGTCGACCACTCCGACCACTGTCTTTGCAGCTTCCGGAGCTTCCGGCGCTGGCGCGCTTCGTTGTACGTTGCCGTCTCGAGGTCTTGGGTTCCCGCGCGTCGGATGGGCGTTGTGGTGGTGCTGGTGCTGGTGATGGCGTTCTCTAGCGAGGATGAGGCGCTGCTTGAGCGGGTGTGATGGCGGCGGCGGCCTTCTTGGTTACTGGCTTCCATCTTGATGCTGTTGAGGCTTTGCCAGTTGATTAATGGGTGGAAAGCGAGTGGATTGTTGCAGTTGATGGATGATGGGATGGGGGTAAGCTTGAGTCCTTCCAAATGAGAGGAGTGAAAAAGCAGGCCTTGGAAGAATTTGCTCCTCTTTTAGTTTTTATTCATTCCTGGCTTCATTCGTATTGTATTCGGGCGTTATCCATTTTCCTGCGTATAAACCGATCTGAGTTGTTGTGCTGCTGGGTTCATTGGTCACTAGGGATATTCTCATCCAACCTCAAGTCACTTGGCTAATGAAGATAGGTAGTCAAAGATTCCCTCACCTGCATATAAGGTACTCATTATGTACCTGAGAAGGATCGAGTTGAACTGATATCGGACGTGAGTTGTTGCCTGGAACATGAAAGAATATCACTGAGCACTGGTTAACTTCGATCATGTGCACATGCTTTTGTGCAAATCTCCAAGCTTCCTAACTCGGCAAAAAAGTTTGGTGATTACCTAAATAAGTGTATCCTATATAACGAATAGCCCTTACAATATTAGAATAAATAAATAAGCTTTGTTAGATTCAGATACCTGGGTGTGCAGAATTTCATTGTGTGTGCCCCTTTTTTCCTACCCCTGAGTAACATTGCCTGAGTGGTCCTAATCACACATGAATTGGTAGTCATAGGCAGGTGATCTCTTAGGTAAAGCTCATTAAGTCCATTTGCGACTGCTTTACTGAGTTTGATGATTACGAGCGCTACAGAGGTAGGCATTATCAGAGCATCCATGATGAAAATAATTCTCATGACTGCCTACTAACTGGGTATCTATGGTAAAGTATGTAGGTATATATATCCATCAGGTAGCTATGGAATGCCCCAAAACTTTCATTTTGAGTCGTCATCAGCAGCTCTCCAGCTCATAGGCATCTTATTCATCAAACACCAAGACGCCTAGCTACTAGAACACAACCGACTCAGTAATTCAGGCATCACTCCAAGGCTCTCAATCTCTCGTCTGAGCCGAGCCGTAGTATCATAAAATCTCGTTAAAAACGTCATCAAATCCCGCGTCCCCGTAGTCCGTCTCCTGTGACGCGACTATATCTTGCTGCTGTTCCTTTCGTTGATTCTCTCTTCGTTCCGCCAGCGCCAACATTTCTTCGTATGAACTTCGTGACCGACCCCGAGGCACACGTTTCTCTTTTGACTCATCTTTCTTTTGGGTCTGTATGTTTCTTGCTACTGAGCCTGATAGCTGGTTGATAGACCGGGGTTGTGACTGTGCTTTCGTTTGATTATACGGCCGAGGAGTCGAATTTTCTGGTATTGATCCCAACCCATATGGACTAGTCTCAATATCCTGAATGTCTTCGTCTTCCACCATCCTCTCTAGTAACAATTCATTCAAGCGTTCATCCTCTAATCTCTGAAGAGACTCTAACTCCTCTTGGACCTTCCGTCGTATGGAAGCGCCTTCCCATGCGGAGTTTTTGGCCCTTTCAATGGTATATTTGATATGTGCTTCTCGGCCGCTGTTGGCAAAAAATGGTTTCGGAGAGTTATGCGGCGGTGCAACGTTCTTAACGGGTATTGCGTTAGGTGTTCGGGTAGGTGGATCATTGCTGATTACCTGAGATGTTCGAGATTCAGACTTCTCGGGAGGCCTCGTTTGGTTTTTGAAGCTATGATCTATGGGCGTTTTCTTGATTTGTGTATTGGACGAGGCAACCTTTTGCGTTACTGAGGCCGAACTATTGATATGCTTACCGGAGGTGTTTGTCGGGCGAGGATAGGCTTGTGGGCCATTACCACTACTTGGTCTTCTTGAGCTCACACTTGACCCATTGAACTTGTTCACTGGTGGTAAAGCTATTGGATCCTTCAAGCCGATATTGACATCGCTTTTAGTTTCGCTTTTAGTTTCGCTTTTAGTTGTAGTAGGCAAAGGCGAATTATGGCCATATATCTCAGACTGACGGTTAGAGTCGTCATTTACGAATCCCAAACGAGATTCTGTCTTGTCTTCAAGGTCTTCTATGTCTTGGGAAGAGAGAAAGAGATCCTGAGTAGAGAAGAACGGCATATCAAATGCTTCCGAGTTACCCGAAGATTGGACGGTAGGAACCTGAGGTGGGGATAGTTTTCGCATTTGTGCAGGCGAAATACTCCCCCGAAAAGGCGCGGCTTTAGGTTTCTTCTCGTTCATTGGAGGTTTTGGCTGATTCAAAGATGGCGGAGTCGGTATCGATTTCGAAGACAAAAATTTATTTTCAGGCGGCCGATTCTGATACTTTGTTTTTACCTTCGGTATATGACTAGTCGTTTCACCGTTAGGCTTGGAGTCTCCAAAAAGTTCCCTCACTTCTTGAGAGGGGCTTGGGAAGAAATCATCCAGGTGACCGAGCATGAACAACTGAGTACTGGTCGGTGGATAGTCTTCCTGTGCTGCTGGAAGCACGTAACCTCCAGCAGTTTGTGGCTTCGGTTTGGTAGCCGAAACAAACTTAGGGGAGGTCTGCTTAAGCAGGAAAGGTGGCGCCTTTGGACTTCCAATTGACGCGTTGGCTCGCGATTTGAATTTCGGTGGGACTGGCGGTGGTCCCATTGGGGTTTTCGGATGTCGAAAAGATCGGGATGCTGAGAACGTAGGTTGGGGTTTCTCAGATGCTTGCGCCGGCGAGCGTAAAATAGGGGGGCGCATGAGCACGACCGGCTCCTCTTTTTGGAAGGGGGTTTCTTTTGAAGGACCAACATCTTTTGCCTTGGTTTCATCATTTTCAGTTAAAGGTTGAAGTGGTTGTTGGACAGAAGGCAGCGATGCACTATCCTCTGCTTTCTGTTCTGACAACTCCTCCTTAATAGGAACAGGAGAATGCCGGCGGGTTTCCGATGGTACTGATGACGGGATTGGTGGTGGTATTGAGGGTGGTGGACTATTGCTGGTTTTTCGAGTGGAAGACTCTTTATCAAGAACGACACTGTCATCTATGTGCTGGCTATTCGTAGTATCGATTAATTCAGCAAATAGTTCGTCGGGTAGTGTCTCTATCGTCTCGGAATCGTCAACTTGGTTATCCTCCTGCTCCGGCATCGGGTGTTCTTCAGCTGCACCGTCGATCCCCGGGGTATCTTCGCGGACCCGGGCTTCGACACCGTAAGCCGCTGACATGGAATCGGCATTCATCCCTGCAGCGCTTGGACTATGCGTTGGAGCTGAATTGTCGGGCACCGGCGATGCAGTCTTCTGCCTTTTTAATGGCGGTTCCGACTCGCTCTCCTCACCGGACACGGTACAGCTGCCGCTCTCATCCTTACTGACAGCAGGCAAGTTTGGTACCAAACCCTCCTTTTTCTTCCTCCCATTGCCGCGAACGAACCAGGCAATTGTATCTTGCGATGGATGAACATCAACGAGAGGCAGACCCTTTTTCTTCTTCTCGGCGCGTTCTTTCTCCTCCTTCTCCCTCTTCCTATCTCGTGTAGCCTTTGCGCGAGCTTGATTCTTCTCTTTCTCAAATTCCTTTCGTATGCGATCTTGCTCGAGTAGATCCCGACGTCTCTGCTCGGCCTTGGAGAGTTTAGGACCCTTGTTCGCTTTTTGGTAGGCCTTCTTAGCTTGCTTAATGGTCATCGGCCGGTGACTGGGTAGAGCTTGGGCTGCGTCCGGATCGCCATTGATGATGCCCGGCGCGTTCGGTATGATGGTGAATGTGTTTTGACCGGGGGCCATGATTCCGAATGTAGTAAATTTCTACCTGCGCCTATCCATCACCCACAAGATCAATATTTACCAACATCATATTAAAGATAGCTGGTAAAAAGCAATTGAGTTGTCGCAGAGATGGATACCGATTAAAAAGTAGCAGTGGGGAAATTCCGAACCATTGATTCTTGTTTCTTCAAGTCGCAATCGCGTCGCGATGGAAGGAAGTAGGCGCTGTCCCACTTTACACGCTTCCATTTACACGTACAGTCCACACACGGTTGGTTCCAGCTATTTTAGTGTCCAATTAGAAGGGCGGTTAGCTAGCAAACACAGTTACGGGTAAATATTGTTACCGTGTTTAGATAACTCCACCACCAACCAGCACCTATGCAGGCAGCCGAGCCAATTAAGACAAGTTCCATCCCGCTGGAACGAACCCTACCTCTCTTACCTCTCTACTCTATTATCAACCAACACTTTAGAACTTCATGAACACATTCAACTTGACCTGATCAACCTTACTAAAATCGCTATCTGGACACCAACTTACATTAGGTACTCTTGCATCCTCTTGGATTTGTAATATTCCCCGTTGCATGATCACGAAAATCATCCATCCCACCTCAGCCCTCCTCTGAAATTATCAAAATGAGATGAGCTATATCACTATAGCTTTCCGGTCATACCGGTCTTACTTCACCAATCTCCGTCACATATGTATTCAAGACATCACTTCACACATATATAGAATATACAAGTATAATTCAGGAATTACTGGGGTATCTTTATTCAATATCATCATCATTATCCAATTACTTCCACTTCGCAACCAAAATGTACAACAGCTCGTCAACCCATAACTAGCAATAACCAGCAGGGCAGGCAACAGCAGTGCCCAAGACATCACCAGAGACACCAGCAATCTGCAGTATTGCACCGACCACGCCACCCAATCCTTCACCCGCGATAAAACCGGCGGCCACAGCGTAACCGTAAAGGTCGAAGCTCTTGAGATTCCATCTTCTCCATCCCCAAGCAACCAACGCACCAAACATAGATGCAGTTGTGAAGACAGGGTTTCTATTTACTTGTTAGTCCAGATGATTCAGAAGGGAAAAGGGGGAAAGCAAATTAGGGATACATACGGCAATACGAAGGATAGTGCAATTGCACCCCAGTTTGGCAAGTATTCGCGGTACTTCTCGCGCTCACCCACCAGGTAAAAGTGTCGGAAGATGACCTGTCCAATACAGAAGACACCCATGACGATAGAGAAGATTCCAGACTTCAGAGGGATGCTGACGTCTGGATCCGTGACGGCTTGAGCAACAGCTGCCCAAGCAGCAACCGATGGCACGGCGAAAGCGCAGTGTTCAGCGCCTCCATCGAGAATGCAGGGGTAAGCAGTTGTGAACAGGATGAACATTCCCGGCGCAAGGAAGACCGCGGTCAATGTTCCTATGCACTGAGCATACCATTGCTTGACGGGGGAAGTGCCCAGAAGGAAACCGATACGGAAATCGCCAGTCAACGAAGAGGCGACGTCGGCACCACCAGACGCGAGGCAACCAGCGACCAGGTTAACTCGCTGTGCGTGTTTAACAGTAAATCCGCTGTTCTTGGTGGCACCACCGAAAACCAACTGACTGGCCTTGGAGGCTGCTGTCAAGGGAGTTGTATCGGTCACACCACCAATCTGGATAGCCAGGAAGGAGAAGAGGAAACCGAGAACGCAAGCGAGGATGGTCAATCCTGGGTGGGTCCCCCATTGCAACGAAAAGATGACCATGGCAACGGCGATGGTGACGACAAGGCCGCTAGTCCACATCCACAATTTGACCTGCTCCTCTGCTGGTGCCGGATCCTCAACGAGGTTGTCGGCAGCTTTCACTTCCCTCGCGGCGTGCGCGGCGAAGTACTCGGAGTGCTTACCACTTCTGACGAGAACTCCGTTGATGTTGGCGCAGACCTTTTGCCAGACCACTTTGCCGGCGTATCCAATCACCTTGTATTGGACGAAAATCTCGGCGATAGACACGCAAACCATGATCTACATAAAATTAGCACCTCGTGTGGAGTAATGTGTAACTATAAGAAAAAACTCACCATCACACCAGGCCACAGTAGCCAGTATCGAGGAGAAGCTATCGGTCAATCGTTAGCTGCTGTCCGAAATGACTCTAGGAAGTTATAGGCAAGCAAAACAAGAAGCTTGAAAATACTTACGAGTTTCGTGGCCAAGGTTGCTAAGAGAAGAGTACGAATAATAGTCAGACCACTTGGGGTCGCCCTCAACTTGTGGCTTGCCCATACATTCGCCATAGAGGACGAGAGTAGGTCCGATGATGGCCCAAGCGATGACTGCGCCACCGAATAGAGAGAGAGCAGAGTTCATGCCGATCAGGATACCACTTCCAATGAAAGCAGGAGTCCACTCGAAATACCAACCCCAGCTTTCGATGACCATTGCTCTGCTGGTGTAGTTGGACCAGATGTGCACTATAGCAACAAGAGTTAGCGATTATTGTGTTTGGAATCTTTATAACGAGGAGGGATAGTGAACAGCTTGGGGGTACTTACGCCAAGTCGCTATGTGCCAGTCATACAGAATTCCAACAGCATAATAGGACGCAACTCTCTGGGCCAGAGCAAGGCCGAAAGCCAAGCTGAGGGCCTTCAGCTTGCTCATGGCCTCTTTAGCACCGGCGGCACCGGCGTGCATCGATCGAATGGTCAGGGCTACAGCAGTGGAAGTCGGGAAAAGCAACTTCAACTCTCGGGCAACCTGAATGATGAAAAACTTTCGGAGAGGTGTGCAGAAGAACATTCCGAAGAATGAACAGACGAGAGTGATCTATGTGTGCGCCTTTGTTAGAACAATGTCGAAGTATATCAAGAACGAATCATACCGTGATAAGAGCACCGAAGCTGTCTTTGGGGTTACCAGTTTGGGCACCAAGCTGCCACAACGCAGGTATACCGGATACGAAGATGGAGGTGATACCTCCCGCACCTGTCGCCGCGGCTTGGATGATACTATTCTCCTGGGGACCAAAGGAACCACCGATGATGGGCCATCCGGTTTTCGCTAGCAGTTTGCATATTCCGAAGCCGAAGATACTACCAAACAAATTGGAGCTGAAAGTCTGCCGGAGGTTAGCGCCAATTCAACTACAATTTACCGTCGACTTCTCTGCTCGATTTCATTTCGGATACTTCAAGAGCTCCGAAAACATGGTATTGAAGCCAGCAGATAGCTTCGGGTGCTACTTACAAACTATGATAAAAGTCAGTAACATTTCATTCAACTCGAAGGCTTATGATCAGGAATGTCTCAGGAGTTAGGCCTTCGATTGGTTTGGTGAATAGCCTAACATCTGAGACAAAATGAGGAGGGGACAGTGCAGCGCGAGCGCCATTGAGCGGCATTCCCAGATGTGCAGCTAAAAGACTTGTTTGGGACTTACACCAGTTTTGAGACCCAAGTACAAGTTGGAACAATTGACGAGAGAACCCAAAATGATACCAACTATGATGGCGCGCAGCGTTAGGGGGTTGTGCTGGTCGATAGCGGCGCCATCCATCTTCAAAGGGACGTAGAGGTCGAGTTCCGGCTCGATGGACTGCGATTCGACATCGACGGCGTCAACCTTCTCGTTGATCTCCTTCTCCTTCTCGATAGTGGGCATCTTGACCGTGTGGTCGGCGACTTCCGCCGGAATGGTCTCAGTCAAAGCCATGGTCGCTGATGTCTAGCGAAGGACAAAAGCTAGCCAATCCGGAATATTGTGATATATTCGAGGGATGTTGAACACGGGTTGCATCTCGCGAAAACAAGAGAGGGGGGTACTGCCCATTTCTATTATACATTGCATCGAAAAAGTTACCCTGAGTTTAACGAAAAGCACAAGTACCAGCGGCCGGCTCCCCACGTTACATCGGAGCCACCGCGCGAGCGTTCTCTCAATGCAAATACCCTGGGCCCCAGTCCTGGCAAGCTGGCGCCATGCAGCACGGTTCTCGCCCCAGATTCCAGTTCAGTCAATTCTTATCCGGGGCCTTTGTGTCACCAATACGTACCTATCCAAGCATGTAAAGATAAGCAGTGAAACGTTTACAGGGGAGCAACAAAGGACCATGTGAGAGATCCACAGATATGAGTCTCTTCGGGACAAATCAGGACAATATCCTACTACACAGACAGATCTCGTCCAGTCAATAGACAGCGATCTAAGCTCATATCAGGAAGGTAAGGATAGCAATCAATTCAGTGCAATCCGCTACTTTCGCACTACAGGTTTCTTGGGACTAGAGCACGAACCACAACCATTCGTTTCGCCCTTTCTCTTCGTAAGGCGTGGACGAGATCTTTTTTTTTTGCCTCCATTCGACGTCGTGCTAGATACGAGGCACAGATCGACGACCCGCCCATCTATCCATACCTTAGACGTTTTCGTTCTCAGCCATTCAGCTTTAGACCAACGGTATCGGTCCGAGTCTTGGCGTCGACGGGTACTATACAGCGAACTAATAATTAGATCAAACTCCAACAAGCTGAATGATAAGCCTTACGATGTCCCCTCCCGTTGGTTCTGTTCTTTGCGGCAATTTGTTCCGTGGAAATTGACCGGTCAATTGGATCACGCCAGTAAAAGAGTGTGTTCTAATATCTAGGTAGGCACACCGAGGCACGCCACAGGAATGTGCTAGTGCTCCGCTCCCGCTCCCGGTCCAGCTCCTGGAAGATAACAATGTGGCGTCGCATGTTTTAACTGAACACACTTGAATACCAAAGTCAGCCTAGGTCATCGTCGAATCCGACAGGATGCCGGATGAGAAGAGCCCGCGACGGCTTGCCGATCAAACAACACCTAGACATGAACAATTACCCGATTACCTTGTCCGGCAAATTGATTCGACCAGAAGCGACTGGGCTCGCGGTGAGCATTTTAAGCAGCACAGACCCCATGCGACAAGAACTGGCGTTACCTGCTAAAAGAAACCTTCGCGCAAGATCCCGTTACATCGTGTTACTGCACATATCTTCTAGAAGAGAGGCACAGAAGGTAGGTAGGTAGGTAGGCAACGCTAGCTGCCATTTTGAGAGATGTAAGGGCGAGCGCTAGTTGCCAGCTCAATTTATTGATTTATTGACAAGCACACACTGGCGAGAAAGACAAGACCAGTCCCGGACAAGAAGGTACTCTATTCATCATCTATCATTGGACCTTCAACCACGGAGTCGGTGGATGGTGGTCGGGTAGATGCATGCAAGCTGCAATTGTCCTCGGCGGCATGCTCCCGAGGTCAATCCTGTGCGAGAGGCACGCGACCAATGAACTTTCACCATCCACCAATTTACTTTTTGCGAATATATTGCTCACAACTGATTGGTTGTACGTCTGTTATTGCGTATACTGACCCCCGGCATTGAGCATATTATCCCCACGGTGGAAAACAAAGGACCGGCTGTGCGACACGACGAGACGGGAACGGGAGCGCGAGTGTTGAAGCAGAATACCTATGATTGATATATATCAATTATGATTGGTTTTTTTCTGGTTAATCCTTCTCGTATTTCCAGTAGATAGGTAATTACCTAGCTAACTAAAGCGTAAATCGCTTATCCAATTTCACGATCAAATATTTCCGATCAGATGGATGCTAATCATATATCCTAATCAAGAGCGCCCCGCCGACGCCTATAGAGGTCCAGAGAGAGACGTTCTTCCTAATGTAGGTGGTATCGCCGAAGCCCACAGATAACGAACTTCCGAATCCGCTATACCAAGAATTCAAGGGCGCGCGAGGCCTACATACAACAACGGTTATAGGTCAAGATAGCCAACGAGTCAAGTTTCTTTCTTTGCTACTTACTTAGATATATACTTAGGTAGATATGTATTTGCTTCGTAAAATCCCCAAAAAATTACCTAGATTCCCATTTGCCTCTTGGATACCTACCCATCTACCAAGACAATTAGATTGTTTCTAGAGGGAGAACCAGACTGCCGGTTACCGAATGCTCTGCCGAGTGGAGAGAAAGGATAAATCCCGGTGCCGTTTCATCCAAAGCTTTCAGGTTAGGTAGTATAGCAACACATAAGCGAGAACACCAGTGCACACCATTTACCATGAGCGCAAATAGTATCACCATGTCCATATCCATACCTAAATGCTATATCTAGTCCATGCAACAGGGTCTAGTCTCAGTATCCATCACCACGTCCATCTCGGAAGAGCCCTTCTTGGCTTCTTTATAATAGAAGCAAGACCCAACCGCGCAACTACACCACCTAGGTAGATACATAATTCGCCAGATACTCGGGCAGGTCTGTATCGCATTTCATCGGCATCGCAATGTCTCGAGCTAAGAATAAAGCCAAGAACCTGTGCTTCCCAACTACTACAACAACAACCCCACGGGAAGCTAGTCCAATCTAGTTGCATTCGACGAGCTGAGCTAGAACACGATGTATGCAAGTAAGATCTGACTGACAGATTGTTTCGTAGGGTAGGGTAAGTCATATCATTCGCTTGGCAACCTACCTAGGTACCTAGTCATGGATCTCAGGCGGCTCGGGAGAATCCTTCTTCTTGACTACCTACCTCCTTACCTACCAGATAGCGGGGGTTGACTGTTCGAGCTGCATTTCTTCCATATCATCGAAGAAGGCTTCTACATATCATATACCAAGACCGATTAGTACCTGTTAATGATTACCTGCAACCAGACACATTATTGTAGGCAAATACTCGTCTCTGGAATAATAGTTGACAAGACAGGAGCATAAGTAGGTAAATAAATAATAGGACATATTGGTTCATTACACATATTACCAGCTATTCGATACAGCAATTAAAACAAAGGAAAATTGGATATACAAAAACAGAAGCAACGACAGGTATCATCCATCCATCCAACCGTTCACCACAAGGCAAGGTGTTACATATTCCTCGCCCAATTTTTCTCCAACAAAGCGAAGCCATTCCGAATCCTGGGTATCTCCGGGTATAGTCATCACAAGACTTCTTTCCTTACTCCCACCCCCGCTTATTCTTTTTCATTCCTCGCCGCCACTGTTTTTTTTCATGGTTTAGTCACAGTATTACCCCCTCTAGATGGTAACATTGTTGCCAGCAGAGACAGTCGGGACGGATGTGGTGACAGGGCCAGTAGAAGTTGTAGGACCAGAAGGTCCGTACTTGCCGCTTATGCCCTGACCGATAGTGTAGCCATTCTGGTGGTGGTTTCCACTGGTGTAGTTACCGTTGGTGTAGTTGCCATTCGTGTAGTTGCCGTTGCCATTGGTATAGTTGCCGTTGGTATTGCCATTAGTGTAGTGACCGTTGGTCGTGTTGTTGGTGTTGGTGCTAACAGCGTGGGGCTTTCGCGTAACCTCAGGCGCCACAGGGATGTTGGTGCTCTTAGACGCGTTGCCGATGGAGAACACGGGGCTCTCCCACAAATCACCCTTGCGCGCCAACTCCTTGTACTCGATGGCCTTGGAGCTGATGCCGCCGGGCAGGTGTACGTTGGGGAAGATGCTGTCCTCCTTGGTGACAGCCATGTTGACCTTCTTGTCAGCTGCCACAGCCTCGGCCTTCTTCTTGCCCTGGAGGAACTGCTTCTGGGCCGCGTTGACGTAGCGGTTGTAGATGTTGGGAGTGCTCTCGGGGTCCTGGCGGGCCTGCTCCATGGCACGGTCGGCTTCCTGCTTGATTCGGTACAATAGCTGGTCAAGCTGGTTGAACTGGTCCTTGAGCTGCTTCTCAGCCGTCTTCTGGATCACCGGGCGGAGCACCTTAAGCATCATAGGCTTAAAGAGACTGAACAGGATCTTGTGGTTCGACTTAACCAGCTTGATCTGAAGGTTCGTGACGTCAACGTCGACCTTGTCCAACTTGAAGAAGTGCTGCCTGTCCTTTTCGTCGGCAGTCGACAGCTTCAAGCGGAAGCAGAATCCGTCACCGGCCATTCGGATGTTAGCGACACCTGTGTCGGTGATGGATGGGAAACCCTGCTTGCGCTTGACGTAGAAGCTAACGTCGCGCAGATCCATCTGCACGCCCGTGACCTTGACGTCGATGGAGTTCTTGTTGGTGCTCGCAATCTTCTTACGGCCCCAACGGAAGTAGTTGTCGCTGGCAACCTCGAGAACATTTGGCATGAAGTTGTCACTCTCTAGGACAAGGTTCTCCACAACAGCATCGACCTCGGGGTCAGAGTACTCAATTCGGGGAATAGGAATATATGCGATTCGCTCAAAAGCGGCGGGAATGATGATGTCGGTTAAGTCCTTGATCAGATGAGGCTTGAAGGCGGCCTTGCCGTTCTCATCATTACCAAGGGTAGTGAACAACTTCTGGACCGCAACAGCGAAAGCCTTGTTCTGGGGATCTTGGTCAAACTGGTCGGCCAAGAACTTGATCTCATCGACAATGCGGTCGGTGTGGGCTCTGTACTTCTCGCGGAGAAGGTAGTTACCGTGGTCATACAGACGGTGCCACTCCTCGGTGGAAGCATCCTCCATGATGTAGCCCTGCTCCTGAAGACACTTGCGAATGTAGGCATCAATGGACTTGAACCAATTCTTCAGCTCGGGGTCCCTATCAGCATCCTCGTAGATAGTGTTGATCGAAGACCAGAGATCATCGCTGGATGTACCATTTGCAAATCGTTCAATGAGAGTCTATTGCGATGTTAGCTTCAGGTCATATCTTTAACCAAATGTAAGAGTTAGGCATACCTTCAGGTCGGCTTCAGCAGCGGCCAGGTGAGTACGTGTCTCCTTGACAGTACCAGAACCGCCGGCAGCGAGTCTCCTGCTATGAGAACCGTACTGCTCAGCCAAGTCGAGCAAGGTCGAAACAGCCTGGTAGTAGTCAGGGTGCTGCTGGCATTCAAGAACCATCTTCTTGAGACGCCATATTGTCTGGTCGCGGCGCTCTTCGGGCACCTTCTTCGACAGGTACTGACGAGTTCGAGCTCGGTATTCCTCGGCAGTCTGCTTTGTGGATTCCCGAGTCTCGGGGTCAATGTTGGACTTGACCTGGTTCGCGGTTCGGCTTGTCGCGTTCTGGGCAGCGTTGATGCGGTCGCCGGCGGTTCCGTCTGGCTGTCGGGCAGCCTGGGCTCCAGAAGATACAATACCCTTGGCATCTTGTGCAGGGTCACTCTTGTATACGTTCTGGAACTGGGACTTTACATTCTCCTTAGAGAAATCCGGAGCTTCATGCCAGACGTTGTCGTCGGCTGGGCGATCAAGTTGTTCAAGCTGCTCGCCTGAAGGTCGCACCTTTCCTGCGGCGTTTGTAGCAGCATCGCCGGCAATGTCGCGGAGGAGTATTGTCGCGTCGTTGACTATTGATTCGTTAGTAACTCGCTTTTACAGAATTTGGTCCATAGAGGTCAACTTACGAAGCTTGCGAAACTGGCCGTTTGTGATAATTAGGGTACCTAGGGTGCGAAGTCCCTCTAGGGCTTTATCACCGTGTTGCTTTGCAGTGTCCTTGTCTACAGGAGCATTGGGTACGCCCACGGCATTAGGATCGAACTGCTGTGTCTGCCAAATAAAGTCCTGCAATAGATTTCCCTCGTTCTTGGATAGGAGTAGCTTCTTCGCTTGGTTCACAACATCCTTCAGATCGGAGACAAGTTCTCGTCCTTCGGATGATAGCTTCTTGGAGGGGTTTGCTAGTGCTTTTGATTCGAGGAAGCTGTTTAGCGCAACATCGATTTGTTCGTTCTATTTTTGTTGTTAGTCTCTAGGTACCTATAGATCAAACCAGACAGTCCCATAATAGGGAGATGGTGACTTACAGATGGAACCTTGCCAATCTGAAAAGCGTTGATAATGCCATAGATCTGAAGCTTGCGGTTCACATCCGCCTCCTTCTGCTTGATGTCGGTTGGTCTGTTGACGCTCGCCATTGTGTCAGATATGGGTATTTCGGTGTTGGTTCGTTGTTGGTGTTTCGTATTTTTCGACGAGGATGTAAAGCAGAGAAACGGGTTTTGGGGGTATCACGATGTGGGTATATTAGGTTAATTGGGTATAAGGTCGTTATTAGATATTCAAATCTACTTGATAGAATATTTCTTAGGTGAAGAGAGAAAGAGGAAATTCAACATTCTGAAGCTGGGGGAGGACAAAGGTGTTTATTATACGTTGACGTAGCTAGGATGTAGCAATGATACAATCAAAGAATACCTTATAACATGTATCGAGGGTTGAGCGAATGCAGCTGCCCGGGAGCTAGAATAGCTTGACGGAAATGTACATGGTATCCACGCTGCACAAGGCTGGAGAATGCAAGTACCCCTTCTGAAATGTTACTGCGTACCTTCTCCAAGTCTGGACCATCTTCTTGGTTAATTAGGTGGTGATGACGTGAAACCTCCAGCTGGCGTTGACAATCTAGTACGTCATACTTGTCGGCCAAGTGCTCCGGGGGGCTGCACTAACAAGCCTGCATCAGCTACTAAATAAACTGTGGAACGGGGTTTAGGCGTCTAAATAGCAACTATTGAAGAAAATCCAATTAATTTGGAAAGGGCTGAAGCTGTTAGTCTAGTAATAATTCTAGTATCTTCGTCATTTTATCAAGAACAACAACCCAAGATTCGTCATCTTCAAACGGGAAAAATTAGAAACAAACAAGCATGAAATTCAACGATTATCATTTTCAGCGATAATCAAATCTACCTGCAGTATCTTGATATCCAAGTTTCTTCCTTTACCAGATCCGTGGGGTTGGAACGACAAGGATCTAGTAAGTTCTTGAGAGGTCTGGTTAACAATGGAATGGAATTACTGTACTTATTCGATGCACTTAGACTTCAGTTGATGAATGGGCCGGATTCGCAAGCAACACAAGTATCAATATGTATACCTACTAATAACAGGTAAACGCCATAGTACATGTAAGTTTCACATGCGTACTCCAAACGCCACCATCCTGAACGAGAACAATTTACCATCGATGGAATGCGGCAGTGCGGATATTCTGTCTGTGTCGAGTCATACCTTCAACCCTGCTGCCCTGGTAGCATCTGAGATCGTGCCGTCCGCGGGAATCTATTCAATAACCCACCTTTGCCCATATCTATCATGAGAACATCCATAGCAAGGGACAAGGAGCTATGACGCGGATCAACAACATAGAAAAACTTCCAATTCTTGATATTACGACGCGACCATGTTTAAGAAACAGAAAAAAAGAAGTGGCCACTGTCAAGTCCACGCGAGCTCTTGATTTTTTTTTTGATAGTGGTAGATAATAGTGGTAGATACACGTGTAAGTGGTCCTCAACAGTGGAACTTGTCAACCAACCAGCCAACCTAGGAAATCAGAGAAACCTCCAATTTCCGCATTCGGTCGTCTATGACGTAGCGAACAACTTCTTTCTGAGCAGCGAGCACACAGCTTTCGCAATCGCAGGTTTCTAAAAATCCAAGTCTAAGTCATAATAATTAGTACCGAGAGATGAAGAACCTCATTAGTCATGTGGAACAAGCTAAACAAGTTGAAAGGTTGATATTGATAGTGTGCGAATGGTGTGAATGTGACTATGAAACAATCTGGGGGAAGGATGAATGATACTGCAGCTGGCGTTGCCCAAGTGGGAACGAAGATCTCGATTGACGTCTAGGGGTGCTAGGGCGAATCCACTCCCTTTTTTTTATATTCTTTTTTCCAAGATAAATCTTTATCCTGAACGGCTAAGATATCCGAAAGAGAGAGCTTGATAGGCAAGACAGGTTTTCCAAGTTGTTTTCAAGGACAATTTCATCCATCGAATAGAAAAAAGATCCCCGGAGCATAGTCTCCACCGTTTGGTATCGTTGTCGTCAAAATTTCCTGTCAGGTAGGGTTGCATTGCATGTTGCCCAGATTGCCTCACGACAAGCTTTGAGAATCATGATGCAAGGCTTTTGCAAGACCGTCCCGCTTGATCTACCCCGGGGGTTTTCAATTCCTATTTTCGTCAAATTTGACATACGGGTGGTCAGACCGTTATTTACAATCCTTATGATAAGTGAAGATTTAATCAAGTTGCGAGTCTACACGTGGTGAACATCGAAGTATTATTGGAAAATAAACCAATCATCATAGCGAGACATACCTAGCACCCAAGTACCTTACATGTAGTTCCAGGTTAGGCAACTAATAGATTTAGAATAGCTCAAGTCGAATAAGATCTACCTTTACCGCTATTCTATGGTCGATGCACACACGGGAGGGAGTTACGAAATGAAGAAAAAAAAGATATCAATTTTGGAATGCCTCAAAAGGGCCAACTAGAAGAATAAACCACCGCAACGCCACAACCAATGCAATCAATCAATCTATCCGCTCCAGGATCCATGCTTCTTTTTAGATAAGTACATAAAACTTCGGTAAGTAACTAGACAAACAGTCTCAAATCTCCTGCACAAACTGCGGCCCCGTGTACTCCGTCGCCGCCAGCGCCGGCGCGACCAAGACCTCGCTAGCGACGGTGGCGACGGGCGTAGGATCGAGGACGCCCGAGTCGGGGGACCGCCGGAACGCGGCCAGCCCGACCGCGCCGCCCTGATTCGCCACGAACGCGATGCTCTGGTCGTCGTCGTCCGCGCCGAGGCTGAACATGCGCGGGCGCAGGCCGCCGGTCGACACCGTCTCGGCGTAGTCGAGGGTTTGGGCGGCGGCGTCGAAGACGAAGTGCACGATGTTGTCGGTGGCGTTGCCGCTGATGCGGTTCGACACGTACACGTCGCGCTGGTTGGCCGCGACCACGAGCTCGCCGGCGGCCGCCGAGCTGGCGTTCGCGGGGGGCGTCAGCCCGTACGTGCTCTGTTGCTGCACCTGCCGGAACACGATGGTGTCGTCTGTGTAGCTCAGCTCGAACAGGAACAGCAGGTTGGACAGCTCTGCCGCCAGCGCGTAGTACTGCTTCTCTCCCGCCTTGATGAAGCCGCCGTGGCGCGGTCCCGTGCCCGTCGGCAGCGTCACGTTGCCGGTGAATTCGTACTTGTCGTCTTTGCTGTCTAGGACCAAGACGGTGTCGCCGCCTAGGTTGGGAATGAGGAAGAAGCGACCTGTGGGATCGAGAAGGGCTTGATGGGGGTGATGCGCTCCTTGGGCTGGGTTCGTTTCTCCTTCGAGGGTGAGGGTCTTGAGGAGCTTGAGACTGCCATCTGGTGCCGAGACGTCCCAGATGTCGACCTTTCCGCTTCCATAGGCTGGGCCTACAATACGTGTCTTGTCGGCGTTGAACTCGAGGAATACCACGCCCGAGGAGCCATCGGCGGATGACACCAAAGTGGGATCGGTCAAGCTGGTGTCTAGCGAGAAGAGACTAGTGTCTACTGCGTTCTCGTTTACTGCGTACAGACGGTCCGGGGCATTGTAGAGAAGCCAGCTCGGGGCCGTGCCTTCGGTGGTGTGGTTTCCCGTGATGGAAAACTCGGTGCCATCAAACTCGGCAGTAAGAATCTGGAAGGGAGCACCGATGATGAGCTTTCGGGTCTGCGTGGTGTTTTGGCGTGCCATTATGGCTGGCATTGCGGCGGCTGTGCCGAGAGTAAGAAGGGTGGTGATTGATTTTATCATTTTCGCCATTTTCGGTAAGATATATGGGATGGGATGAGAAGATCTTTTCCGATGTTTGTCCAAACCAATCCAAAGAGTTTGCGCTTGCTAGAAAAGATACAACATATATCCAAAAACCAGCAGGCACGTTAAATAATAGCTTTTAACAATATGCCAGTTATAGTTTGCGTTCCTAAATGAAGCAGTTGAAAGCCGGTTTGTGAGAAGGAAACAACAAGCAGGTCGAAGATTTCCAAGAGACTTTAAGATTAGCCAGTTGGAATTGTCGAATGGGCCCTAACCAGAGACACTGATTTAGAATTCAAAAAGCAATGAGTGTAGGCGTCTGATTTGCTTGTTAGAGTAAGTTGCATCGATTTCGGCAGGGAATAACTCCTACTCACATTTCACTCCAGACGCAGGTAATAATTCCAAAGTAGACTCAATCGACTATTGGAATGATCGTGAGAAGAAACAACAAAAAAGCAATGCCAAGAGGAAAGACAGATATTAAATGTCAAAACCAGAACAGACGCGAATAAGAGGCTTTACATTCGGTCTTATTCTCTCATCCAGGTTCAAAATCCAACGCAAAAAGGCCCTTCTCCTTAGTTGATTGACCTACCTAATCCGAGTAGATCGCAACTTATAAACGGAAGCTATTGAAGCTATGTCACCTCGTGGCAGGGGACTAAGGGATGGTGAGCCAAGATCAGCCTTACAAGTTGGCCTTTCATTGCGGGGAGGCTGGTCCGGGGCTGGGAGTCTATTCTCAGGGGATATTTGGAGGTTCGACCAAGAAACATTACTGTTTGCCATAGTTGATTGGTTGTAAACTTGTTAAGATTCCCGAGATGGTCTGCATGTGACAAGCATTATCGCCAACTCCCAACTCCGTTCCCCTGCAGTAGTACCTAGACTTATTATAGAACGGCAAAGATCGCCAAGCGGGCGCAGATTTCGCCGGTTTGGTTTTTTGATAGGTGCGAATTCATCCCACGCATGCAATGCATACAACGTGAGATCCTCCGGCGTTGCCTTCCCATCCAATGGTCCATCGAACATCGCCAAGTCGTCAAACGAAAGTAAAAAGGAGCAAAAGGATCCCGACTATACGGAACTGAAACAGGTCGTTCGGTGTATATCGTGTGGTTTTGGTCTTGGTCTATTAAGTTGGAATCTAATTATATCCATTCATTCATAAAGCAAATAAACATAGCACAGCGCCCCCAAAACTTATACTTGAATAACTCCTTGCTTTTTCTTGTGGCATTACTCCTCCAACCAATTCTCAAAGGTCCAACATCTAACATCAACCTTGAGACGCCACACCCCGCAAGCCGCTTATTGTCAAGCCGAACACGGAGATGCACACGAGCACGGACTCCATCGCAGTACGGGCTGGCTACTTAGGTAGCGCATGTCTCTTCAAGCGCACGCAAACCTACCCAAGCTCAACTCATGACAAGCCAGCAAGAAGAATCGCCCAAGATTTCCAAAACGGAAATACCACACGACAAAGCCTCTCTCTACCTTGCGCCATCCTCACTAGCAGATCCGCTACGCATGCCTGCCCACCCACCCAGGTAGCCCCGAGCTCCCCACGGCACGCACGCGGGGAAACATGCGTGCGTGCGGGGAGCTTCGAGATCAATCCCCTAGTCGACACCGGAAAACGGCCGAGGCATCATTGCGCGTCCTCCAAGATTCGGGCATTTTGTCCGCCGAGAATCGGTCCGTATGTGCTTAGAAGGGCAAGTTATTGCGTGTCCGGGTCAAAGCTGCGGCAACGAACGAACGAACGAACGACGCTGCCTCAATACGCCGGGGACATATGATGGTGTTCGCGGCATTGGCGAATGATGTCGACGTGAGAGAAAGCCGATGCCTACATATTCGTTCTATGCCGGTAGGTACCGTAGATAGATAAGCCGTTGTTGCAACAGTTTGCAGTCTTTGCCGTATAGACAAGTTATGAATATATACCAATTTCTGCGGCCAACGTCGTCCATAGCTTGCAATTAGGGTATGATTATCAGGCACCCTTGGCACTCGCATCCATCAGCCTCAGGTACCTAACGACTAGTGATACTATCGTAGTGGACTCTGAAGAGCCCATTAAGAGTCCACCGCCATTCACCAATAGGCCTCGGCTTTGAGCTGAAAGACGCGAAGCTCTCACCACCAGCTGTCTAGCAAAACTAGGTTAGTATATATCAGTTCTCATGAATAAAATCATAAACGTATCGAACAATGTCACACACAAAACACGAATAGTAAGTCCAGACGTTAAAGTCAAATTCATACCCAAATCCTATCGTCCTACGATATATACAAGCAGGTCATCATCCATCGCCTTTCCAACCCCACGTAGAGCAGTGCAGAGCAGAGCATCACCTCTCAGCAGCACAAAAAGCTCGGGGGTCATCGACGACCCGTAAACCTGCGTAAAAAGGAGTGGACGGCATCGCGCCATTACCTCCTCCAGTGGCCACCAGCGTAAGTACCTGGTAGCCAGCAGGGATTTCATGTGAGTTCCCATTCATAACGCACCTAATAGAAACGTCCATATCCTTAACTTCGTTCTCCTGTCGCCGTCATAGCTTATTTACAGCCACAACATGCCAGCAACAGCAACTAGAGCAGCAAACGCGCTAGCGCCGAGGACACGGTCTTGTCGCACGGCCTCGTTCGTGTTTCCGCCATCACTATCGCTAGAGCCGCAGACCTGCTGGAAGCCACTCGTGCAGACCGCAGTCGGTGCGCTACCGGCGTTAGTCGCTCCATCGCTACCCGTACCCGAGCCAGAGTCGCCTCCAGCCTCGCCGTTAGTGCCGGGGCCACCACCGCTCAGACCGGGGATAACAGCTTGGGTGCTCTGCGAAGCTCCTCCACTGCTAGAGGAGCTAGGATAGTCCTTGTCCATATCCAGACCGGTACCCAGCAGAGACTTGAGAACGGTATCGGAATCGCCGTCGATGACGGTGTCGTTGGTGCCTCGCGCGTCCTTGTACGTGTAACTCTTGCCCGAGTTTGTGCCAGGGTCTTTGTCGGTCTTGTAGCACTCCATCGTGATCTCGCCGACCGAAGCATAGTAGTAACCATCATTCTTAATGTCGTCGCTGTTCCAGTCGATCGGTCCACCGGCCCAGTCTACGGTACCCTTAGCGTTCTTATCGGAGCCACCAGGCCAGATGGAGAGTTGAACACGAGAGGGCGTCTGAGGGAAATCCCATTGGTTGGCTGTCGCATTCCACGTATCGGACTTCTTCTGCGTTCGGCCGAGCTTGTCATCCACGTACCACTCGATCTTGTCAGGCGTCCATCGAATCTCGTAGGTGTGCCATTCCGAATTCGTGTTCGAGACGCCAGTGATGTTAGTCGAATGCGTGTCTATCAAAATGGTTAGCGGATTCTAAGGCGCATTCTTGGGTGAACAGTATTCTTACAATCAGGTATTCCCTGGAAGTAGTAGTTGGTTTGCGCAATATCCAACTCGGTACCAACCCACTCGAAGTCGATTTCGTCCTTCACGTCACTGAATAGAATAAACGCAGTGACAACACCGGCATCCTTTCCTGTCTTGATCTTGGCCTTGACGTTTCCGTACCACATGTAGACGGTGGAGGCGAGTACGGTTCCGGACGAATCGGCAGGCATAGTCAGGAGGATATTGCCATTGTGCGCTAAAGGACTACCCTGCGCAACCCAGTCGGCCTTGGAGGCGTCACCCAGATATTTCGAGACATCGACGATGCCATCGGTGCTGTCCATCTTCATCGATCTATCCTCGCATACCGGATTAGGGACGCAGGCGTCAAGAGAAAAGGACATGCGCGGATCGCATCCACCAAGGCAGTAAGCACCAACACCGCATTCACCATATTCTATAATTCGTCAGAGAATCTGCATCGAGTATGAAGCGGATGAATATCTTACGAGAACAGCACGGGCTTTCCTCTGGGCACTTCTTGTCTAGAGAGCAGGTAACCGCATCGGCAAGTACAGTTGACGCGCCTAGCAAGGCGGCCAAAGCCATAGCTGGTATACTCCGAATCATATTGTCGAATTGGTATTGCTACTTTTTCAAGTAGACAATACTTGGTACTAAGATTAAGGTATTATGCGTAATATATGTATTGTACTCGAGAAAGATTGGGTGCTCGAGTCGCGTGCCTTGTGTATGTACAGCACCGAGTCCTCGAGGGTTGATGAGCGAATGTAGTCGAAAGAAACGATATGTACGATCGAAAGGATTATTCCAGCAAGTCAATAATGACCGAAACTTCCTCTTTTCGAATGGGCAAGGTCAGAGCAAAGCCACCAAGCCAAGGAAGGTGTATATAATACCGGACAAAGGGGAGGAAATAGCACAAGATACCACCAGTCAATCGACTTATATACAAGTAACGACAAACTGCTCTATTTCCTTTGCATGGACCACTTTTGAGTAGATGTTTACTACAACTAGAATAGCCGTGCTTTGAATCGGTCGTTTCAAGCGAGAGTAATCGGAGTTGATCGAGGCGGAAACCCTCTTTTTTATCGATCTCGGAGATTCAGAATAACGACTGAAATATTACAAGTATAGACAAAGACGACGGGAGCCGTGGGGAGAATATTAAAAAATCAATGAAGCCTCAAAGACCTCACACAGCCACCACCCGCTATTGATGCATATAAAAACGCAAAGCGAAGGGAAATACCAAAAAATTGGCAAAGGCAAAGGAAGCAAACAATATGCTATGCTAGGTACCTACGGGGGGACGATGGGCTGATGACAAGGAAAGAAAAGAATCGAATGTGTGAACAGACAGTGGGAAGAAAATGGCCCCAAAGCCGAATGTTGGAGAGAGCAAGACATCCTTGACAAATCCCTATGGCTTACCTATTTGGCACTGGCATTGGTATGATCATGCTGCATGTCCTGGGAAGTTTGGGCTCGGCTGGCCTGGGAAGAACCCGGGATTGGATTGGATTGGATTGGATAGGAGTTCAAGGAGGGAAGAAGCAAAAAAAAGGAGGGAAAAAGGCTGTAAGTTGTTAAGTGAGATGACCTCGCTTGGGAATAGCGGATCACCCTTTGTGGGGCCCAAGCGAATTGAGTTCCACTCGTGTTGTACCCCAGCTGCCAGAATAAGCAGCAGATTGACAACCCGTTAAAGCGTGGGAAAGGCAGGAGGGGTCGTTTAAGGTGGAGGCGGATCCTGATAATAGGGATATGATTGGATCATATATGTTATACAGTGCTTACTATAACCGTATCCGAGTCTTTTACTGTGTCTCTCCAGATCCAAAATCTCGTATTTTATTTTTTATTTTAACACCAACTTGGGGGTCCAGAAATAGGAGAGACCAATGACATGCATTTCTAGCAATAAGGCTCGCCTTGTGATCAAACGTTCGGTATGTCTCAGACAAATTTTTTTTTTTTTTTCAGATCGAGTCAATTAACAACTATGTAATACCCAGAGTAACGGGAGAGCGTGTAAATAACGTGTGAACAATAAACTCAACGTCTTTGACAGCTTCGATGACAGACTTCCAAACCTTCCAAGAAGTGTCCGACAGACTTGCCAAGCAGTCCAAGTTCTCCGTGTCCAAGCTAAACTAGGCAAATATTTTAATCCCTACCCGTAAGTCCGTATGTAATATCTCTTAGGAAAAGATGGACATGCAGCAGGATGCAGATAGTTTCATCGGAAAAGCCTACCCTTCCTTCGGTACTCGAAATCTACGAATATCGCAAACTAAAGACAGCATACATATATTGTCAGCCAAGATATTTGATTCTACTCGCACATGCTGACATCTTTGATATCATTGGAAACCGCACTGCCGGACGAAGCGGAAGATCGTAGAGAAAATGTAAGCCAAGTAAACACCAATCATATCAGTGTGTATGTCGTGTCACCACATGATTCCTTTGGAGTTTTCTCTATCCGGAGAATACCAAGCTTGCTAGAAATAAATTGCACGAAGCATCGTCTTGGAAAGGGACACGGAATTACTGCAGCCGAGTCGTAACTATATCGTATCAAGTGTTGTTGCCTCGAATAAAGTATGTGACATCTATATCCAAAACATCGTATACCTACCTAGGTACCTGCTTCTGCCGAATCTCATGCACTCCAGATTTCTATCGGAAGAAGCCGATCTATTTGCTACCTAGTAATTGGAAACACCAAGCAAGCCGGAACAGCAAGATGAGGTACTGTACAACTGGATAAAACGTAGGCCAATAATTTGTATACTGGTCATGTCCGAAGGCGCAAGATGCAACCAATCATATAAATCCCTAGCCAATCGAGTATTTCTATGTATTTGATATCCTCAGATTTCCCACTTCCTCCTATCATAGAAGTGTATACCTACCTCCCTAATCAAAACAGATACTCCCCCGCAAACGCCAACCCCTGATGCACCACCGTCCGCAGCTCGTCCGGCATGAGCAGGGCCTCGGCGCGGCTGAAGCTAGCCCAGACCATCTCGTCGTGCTCGCGCGACCGGATCGTCAGGTCCTCGTGGCTCTGCACCAGCACCGCGTAGTTGAGCTGCAGACACTCCTTGCGCAGCACCAGCTGGGGATTGTGTATGGGCGACCGTCTCGGATCGCTATTCCGGAACCCCCCAGTACCATTCCCACCACTCCCACCACTTCCACTTCCACCACCACCGCCGCCGCCGATGATACCCCCCACACTACTAACCGACCCAGACCCAGCCGTTCCCGACGCCGACACCGAAGTCGACGTGACAGAAGTCAGCGTAGCACCATCCAGCACGCTAAGATTGCTCGCGCTGCCGCTCCCGTTCCCGTTCCCATCAAATAACATATTCCCACCATTGTAATAACTATTGAAGATCCCCACGCCGTCCTCGTCCCAGTCCAGAATCCGGGTCTCGCTGACGCGCCGCACGTCCTGCAGCGCGCCGAGCACGCGGACGACTCGCAGCCCCGTCTGCTCGGCCACCCGCCGCGCCACCGCCGCCGAGATGCAGAAGTCGCTCTCGCGCACCTTGCCGCCGGGGAGCTCCCATATGCCGCTTCCGCTTCCGCCGCCGCGGGTGCCTCGTTCGCGGTCGCGGTCTCGTTTTCGGCCGTCTTCTCTTCCTCCTCCTCCTTCGTCTTCTGTTCTTCTGCGACCTGCCTCGCCGTTGCCATTACCATTACCATTGCTATTGGTGGTATTCGCGGATTGATGGCTCCGCCGACCAAGCTGCCAGCGTGAAGAAGAAGACGAAGACGAAGCAGTAGCAGCCGTACTCGCGCCAGGATCAGAGGCAGAAGGCGTAGCGCTAGTTGTAGTAGTAGTAATAGCAGCACCACCACCACCATTCGACGACGACGACGAAGCATTCGATGAAGAAGACCGGCGGAGAAGCAGCACGGACGGGCGGGAGCTGTGCGCGTCCATGCGGAAGATGCACACGCCGACGTACAGCTTGTCAGCGGGCCGCGTGGCACGGATGGCGTCCAGGTACTGCGTGCGGGACATGGCCAGCACGGTCTTCTGCGCGTGCGACAGCGTCGTTTTTCGGAACGACGTCGTCGTAGTCGCCATCTCTCTCGTCCCCTCTTCTTCTCTCTCTCTCTCAAGTCCGAAGTCCGTTATCACCGTCAACAGCCACCACTACCGCTTACTTCTATAAGTGTACCATATCTATGTCCTTATGCGCCCTTCATCGGAAATTTTGAATGTTGAAGTAAGTGATATGCGTCTGGTAAGTCCAGCTGTAGGAGCTTCTATGAGGTGAGTGCAAAGTCTATCCCTCTCTAGACATCTACCTACATACATAGGTAGGCAATCAAGTCGACGGGAACTTGCATACATATGAATGCAGAAAAGCAACAAGGCACCGGGGAGTATAGAGTTATCCCCCAGTCCGTCCGTTCGTAAGTTCGTACGTACGTGCTCCCCCTTTCCACGCGACACCCACGGTCGATTGCCTAGGTACTAATGTTACGTTGGTTCTCCCGTCCACTTCTAACCATTCGAGGGATGGCAAAAGAACGGGCGAAAGAGAATAAATATTTCCTCTTCCTTTGCCTGGACGAGGAATATTCTACTCCTTATAGCATCACCTGGAAACCTTCTCTCCTAGATAGAAACAGCAGTAACCTACCTAGCTAGACTACATCGTAAAAGTCTACATGGCCAGCAGACGATAAGTACACAAGTACCCAACACTTTAAACTTAATCCCATCCGCACGTTTGGTAAACTCGTGGACTTGAATTCCTACCGGCGGCAACACTATTCCCATGTGTACGAGTCTTTTTAAAGTTCATCGACGAAGCAATCCAAGGTGTCGGGGTATTCGATGGAATCGTGCAAACCTTCCTAGCTGACCAGTAAGGCGACCCAATGGAGGTTGAAGGTACGGTGGGATCAGAGCCTTATGTACCGACAGATCAGCAAATACCTACATCGCTTGTACTGCCAATTCATATTCTTCATTTATAAGCTTCAATCTTACCCATATCGGCTAGATAGAATCCGCATTGGACAGGACATAAACATGTACCAATTTATTAGAGGAAGAAGCGATGTGAAGATTTAGATCTTAGGGTGAACATTAAGACGAGCAGCATACCTAGGCATGGTACACACCAGGTACATTAGTTGCCATCAAGCCCCTGAATGTACAACTTAGCAAAAGTACTACAAGACATATGGCATTTCAGAAATAACAATCACAACATGTAGTGTTTCAAAAACCAGTGGCATTTGAAGTTTTCTCAATGTCTATTGACCCACCATCGAATAGCCTAATCTCGGTTCCGTTTTCGTACGAATGCATTATAAACCCTGCTAGACGACTGTCGGATGGATCTGTAATCAAGCATCAAATGCTAATACTTCGCAGTCCTTTTTTTGAAAAAAGAAGACCCTTCGCCTTGCATAAATGCCATCGCGAATAGAACCCCTCGGATGACAGAACGAAAATCACCTCGTCTTCCAGTCCCTAATCCGACAAACCCTACCATCTCCCGTGGGGGAATCGTGCCATGAAAGAAAAGAAATCCCCTTGGTCCTTTCCGAATCAATATACCGTGATAAAGTGAAGAAGAATGATAATAGAAAAGCGGTCGATACAATAACATGTCGCATATCGGCTACCATCCCACGTCGTTGTGTATGTCGTCAAGGAGTGTGATATCGGGATGGGATGCCCCTGTCGACTGGTGGGATCGGCCTACGCAACTCAGAGAGCCTGTTTTCTCACAAAACCTGATAAGAATGAGCAGATCGAAGCATGAGGAGGGTGTATATAAATGCCAAAGAATGGGACGCAACGAAATTTAACATCTGACACCTGGGCTTGTCTAACGTGCCTTTTGGGTAGCGAACAGGTCTGGGAAATGCTCTTTGGCATATTGTTCGCATGCCTGGGACGAAACGAGTTAGCAAGAGAACATCATATCATGACAAGAATCAGTGCATCTCACCTTTGCTGGCTTGCCGACCTTCTGGCCGATGGTTTTCCATTTGTTGTTTTCGTAGTCCTTGATGGCATTCAGTAACGCCTGACTCTCGTCTTCCGCGAACTCGGCATAGTGCATATCCTATACGACTGTTGGCAAAAATCGAACATGAGATTTATCGACTGTCAATCCATACCTTGTACCAATGCTTCTTGACACTGCCCTCGGTTCGTGTGGGGAATGTCTGTTGTCGGATGCGTCAGTAAGAATTAACTACCAGAATGGTCTTCGGAGCAGCTCACCTTGGCGATCTCAGCCCAGCTGTTACCCGCATCTCGCATTTGCTTGAGACGCAACTCCTCAGCGGGAGTCCAGGGGGTATTTGTTCGACTCTTCTTCGCGGGAGGTGGGGCGGAGGGTGTGCTGGTCTCTTCTTTGGTCGGGACAGCAGGCGGGGCCACGGGGGTGACCTGCATGGGCTGCGGCGCAGACACCGGGGTGGGGGTCGGAGCCGGAGCAGGCGTGGGCGCTACGGGGACCGCAGCGGTGGTGACGGCTGGGATGGGAACCGGGTTGGCGTTGGGCGGGTGAGGCTGCTGATGAGCCTGTTGATGGACCTGCTGCTGGTGTCCAGGCGCGGCCCGCTTACGACCGCGGGGCGGAGCTGGTGCCGGCGCTGGCGTCGGAGTGGATTGCTGGGACGGAGCTCCCGTCTGCTGCGGGAGGGTCATCGGAGGCGGAACCGGGGTTGCATGCTGGTGCGTCGGGTGAGGCTGCTGATGGGGCTGATGATGCGGGTGCTGCGGGTGAGCCCCATGAGGCTGCTGGTGCGGCTGGTTCGGGTGCGGTTGATGTTGAGACAGCTGCTGGTGATGCTGCTGCTGTTGCTGTTGCTGGCCATGCGACGGGTGAGGCTGGGCGTTGGGGTTGGGAGGTTGTGGTGTATAACCAGCGAACTCATTCCTACGTGACATCTCGGCTTGGTAGGGATGGTTGGGACTGTATCACATAGGGTTATTAGCTTGCCCATGCGGCTTGGTGTTGCGGAGAGCGACAACAGCGAAGAAGCACGATGCAATCATGGCTGCACGGCATTGGTTGCTCTGAGTCGACAAACGGTCGGTAGCGTCTAGCCAGAGACACGCCGTCCAGCTGAGGGTAATAAGAGAGAGAACGGAGGGTAAGGATGTCGAGACAGGGGAGCTGCAGGGTAGTGAATGTGGCTAGACCTGTGCAGGATACCAGGTGAAGCTATCACCAGGGGTCCCGCCACTCGCGGTGGAGTAGGAGCAGGTCGACCTGGTTGAGTGTTTGTTTGCGGGACAGAGCCATGACTGAGACAACAGGTATACATTCGGTACATATAGGGCCATGTCTCCTATACGGGAAGACGCAGTAGTATATGTGTACGAGCCCGTCTGGGGTAGACGAGGGGGGCAGCGGAGGCGAGATGGGGAGATGTATAGAAGGTACAGTACATGGGGGGGTGACAAGATGTAGAGAGCAGGAGAGGGGGATGTACTTACTGCATGCCATCGTGCGTGTTCTGAGTGGAGTTGGGGTAGATGTACTCCGTCGGCACTGGGCCGACCTGCCACTGCTGCATGATCTGAAAAAGGCAAACTAGCGTCAGCTATAATACCAAGGGTTCTTGTTCCTGATACAACTTCGAGAGTCAAAGTGCATGGACAAAGCTAAAAATTGGAAAGAGGGTAGGGAATAAATAAAATGGGACTGAGTCAAAAATGGGCGGAACAAAAATTAAGTACAGGCCGTGGGTGAATAAGAATTGCCTCCGCGCATAGACAGGGAGGCGAAGTAAGGGCAAAGGCGATGGCGGCGCTAGAGGTGGGATAAGAGAAAAATTGTCACTGGCTTGGGGGGAAGGCTGGACAAATGAAAGATTGCGACAAAGAAAAGCGCGATTATTAGGACGATAGGTTGGTAGCCGTGGTAGTGATGAGTCGAGGGACCGGGGAGGCGACAGTATCATAGGCGCGGAGAGCCCATGTATCCTAACACGCAATGCAGTTGGAGGAAAGCTTGGGGTATCTGCAGCGAACAACGTGTTACGGCTGTTGCGCTGCTGATGCCGATGCTTATTGCTTATGTTGCTGCTGATTGCTGACGCTGACGGTGATGCTGCGAATGCCAGACTAAAGGATGTCTTCCAGCAGTAGCATCATGAATTGTTGACCAAAAGCACCAGGCGATTAGGTTGCGACAGGCCAAACGCGCGTGTCTCGAATAGCGCAGCGCAGCGCAGTCAGTGCAGTCGCGCAACTTGATGATGCAGACGATGAATGGATGGATGAATGATTGATGGGTATCGTCCTGAAGTGGGGAACGCGCTTCCATTGGGAATACAGGAATACAAATGCAGTGACGAAGAAACGAAATGGAGGTAGTAGATGGTACTCGTACTTACGGGCAAATTGGGTGAATCGCGAACCTATGTCAATAGAGGATGCAATCCAAAGCGATGTCCTCGAACTTTGTTTTCTGTCCTGTCGCGGTACCGACCAAGACACAGAAAGTAGTTTGTGACTTGACTATTTGTGACTTTTTTGTTCGAACCTTGAGACGATCGATTCAAATAGAGTCGAGATACAAACGACGCGTCTTAGGGGTCTGTGTACTGGACAGGTAGATGACCCGTTGCCTCTAGGCTCTAGGTAGCGAGCGTACCGTGGGTGGTCTGTTCGACAAGAAAGGTTTAGTTAGGTAGTTGAGAGTGGGCGCAGACAGATGCTGGCGGCCGAACAACGATTGTAGACTCAATTGAGATAGCTCAAGTAGTGATTATGGGTAATAACGCATAAAAAGGGTGATGTGTCTGGGGGGTTCGAAAGTTGTTGTTGCAACGACAGGGAATCCGAATCAATGTATCGTGCTTTAAGAGGATAAGTACGGAGTACCTTGACACGATGAAAAGAGAAGTAGAGGGAACAAACTGTGTGGATGGGGGGGAGGGGAGGGGTGCACGCGCTGATGACCCGTGGAAAAACGAGAAAGTACGTGGAAAGTAGACTTGAGGTGGTACCCGCAGAGAAAAAAAAAAATCCAATTCCGGTGCACAGACCTAGCACAGCCTCCCTAGTGACCCGTGCCCATCGTGTTTATGACCCTTTTATGCCGGCCGCGCTTGCGGTACAACGGTCCCTCATTGGCTTAGACCTAGCCTAAGCCTGTAGCGGGAGGGAAATACGGCGTAGGTGAGGAGATGTTGGTAGATCATGTTGTCAATAACCTTTTTGGAATCCAACCGGCGCGCATATTTTCGGCAGAAACAGATAACAACTAAAAATTAGTCGCATCTAGGATTTGAAGCGGTGAATCTCAGAAGAAGAAGAAAATTGAAGCGATTAATATTTATAGATAGATAGAAATGATGTGGTATTGGATATGTGTTAGTGGAAGCTTTGATTTCTTTTTTTTTTTTTTTTTCTTGTGTGGCGTTTCACCAGCAGTTTCCAATCAAATCAATCAATATGAGAGAATAAAAAAAATGAAGGTCACGATACATACCTTTTTTTCCTCTTTCGGTGGATTGAGAGACAAGCAACCTTTCCCTAAGTAATACGCTGTAGATGCAATGTCAATTTGCAGTTCCGCAATAGTCAACTTTGAACAGGGATTTCAATACTTGTATGTAGCGTAATAAGTTGAGGTACTTTTGTGCTGGGTAATGACAAGGAAAAGTGACTTTGGGAAGATGCAATCCTGCTATCCGAACGATGCAGGAAGCCTCGAACTAACCTGGGCTTCGATTTTAACGGGCGTGGCCCCCTTGAGAGTTTGGTACTTTGGATCCAAGTATCTTGTTTGGCTTAGGCTGGTCGATGTTTTGGATTGGTGTCTAATCTTTTTATTTTTCGTGCGCGACCTGGGGCGACCTGGGGGTGTGTGGGTTCAACAACTGGCACCTCACAAAAGAAGTGTGGAAAACGTTGAAGGTTAAGATTCGAGGGTACGCAGCGGTCGAAGATAAAAAGTACCTTTAATGTTCGAGCCGGCATAAGCCCCCTAGAGATGAAATAGCGCTATTTAATTGGTTGAATTCAATTCGTGTGGATACAATCTCTTGGCAAATTTGTCCCGGTCTAACCCTTAACTCGGTTAATCGTGGGTCAAAGATTCGAATTCTCAAGCTAGCTCGTGATTACAAACATTCCTTCATGTGCGATTCTTGTCAACTTGCCTCGAGGCTTCATGCACGTGATTCCATCTCCAGCCATTGGAAGTGGATTATGCATTGCTATATAGGTATGTACAGATGCAGTTGCATGCATGAATATTTTCTATATTATACATATTAGGTAGGAAACTACCAGATCTTCAATGTTTTAAGCTGCGGCTCAGTAGGTGGTTACTTAAAATTTGGTTATGCCTATCTGACTGTTGATCTGAAGTTGATGTGACTTTCTGTAGAACAATAGGATTGTACTTGAATCCGAAATACGTATGTAGATATAGGTACCAAGTAAGAATCACTTGGGTGCGGGTGCTTATATACATGCCTACAAAGAAACCATCATTGGAGGTGGACCAAGTAACACAAAGTACAACTAGGCCCTTGCAATTGCATACATGTATTTACCTAAGAGCATCAGCGTTCGTTGCTAAATACAAATACTAGGTGACCAAGTACTTGGGACGCGGCTATCTGCATCAAGTACCTACCTAATTCATATTGTTGCGTAATGTCTTTTCCGGAAGTCAATTAAAGCATGGTTCATGTTCGTCAAGTTAGATATAGGACGTTGTAACTGGTATTTATGGATGGGATGGAACATCATTCGTCAGTACCTCTAGTATAAACACATGTAATTATAAGAGTCGACCCGCTTACTCGTCTACCTCATCATAAGCTAACGATGTTTTGCAGACGGCAAACCAATAATGCTTTCCATCGTTTCACAAAACTTACCAAGCAATTAATCGTTGATATCTACTTGTATCATACAGCATCCAGGAAAACTGATGCAGAATGATATTAAAGACAAAAGACAAGCATGCATCAGTCTAGAAACAAAACCTAGGTACGGATTATAAGATTCTGGGTCACGATGCCAAGCCTATGCAACGCAAGGTAGCACTTTAGTCAAGTATCGCTACTTCTCCCCGCAGTACGATGTACACGCATCCTCACGATACTTCAAGGTCTGGTCCCGCAAGTACCTATATCTTCGAGGTACGAAGCATGCATGCAATGCAGCCTCGCGGTCACTATATCATGCCATCTATTATAATGCTTGCCCCTTTGGGTATTCGTACTACTCTTTCTTGACTGCATTCTTGTCTCTCAAATTCGCTTCCCAAGACGGCGGTGAAGTTCCCTTATCCTATCTCCATATAGTTTCTGCATTTAAGTTCTGAAAAGGGGTCAATATCGACTAGCTACCTCCTAATCGCGTATGGTCTAAAGAGACAAGCTACAGAAGTTCATCAATAAGAAGGCATAGTTACGTCATGTTCTCATAGCACTAGGTCCTTGCAAAATCACATTGGTACAGCACATAGGTTGACTTGGCTATATTCGAACATATTGCGTACTCGTTTTCGTCTTGTGTTCCCATCCATATACGTTGCGTTGAGTACAGGCGTCCATGAAACAGTAGCACGAGAACACGGCACTTGCTGCTAAGAAACCATGGACGTACAACTTCTGGCATTAAGCTCAACAAGGCAATCTTGGCTTGTAGACCTATGCAAGTGGGATATCAAGGTAACTCGGCGGCTATATGCATAGGTAGCCAAGACCCGAAGGAGTATTGTGTTCTCCAGCAAGGTACCTAGGGAAGATGCAGCAAGAGAGCCAGGACAAGATTGGTTGCCGTGGAACTACCCATAATAAGGTCTGTTCGTGTACTGCCGAAGTTATGCATTTTATGATAGCATAGTTCCATATGTAGCTCTTGTGGCCGCGGGGACAATGAAAGGAGACTCGTAAGACGTAGTATGGTCTCGATTAGCTATATTATCGGATATCCTAGCCCTGGTATATCTAATCATCGCCAAACCCAGCCACCTCAAGACATGCTGATAGTCTATAGAGCATAGGATTAGCATGTATGTATGGTATAACTCTCTGTTCACTGAAGACAAGAAAATCAACATGTTTTATCGAGAGTCGGCTAGAAACTAGCTGGGACCATCGTCTAGAAACCAGACTCCGTAGACCGCATAGGTACTTGCGATGCGTGAGACAGAACCAAGCCATCGATGCTTTATAAAAGTAAAATACCCATTTTGATCCCTCATCGCTGACAAGAGATGAGCTAAAACCTCATCAACTTATTCAGTGAGGGTGTTTAGGCTCTCCTGCCAAGTCACGCCGAGCTTCTGATCATCCCCAAGTGCGGTGCTTCCTCTGCCTTCGAAATTCAGCAGATACCGAGGCAAAAGCGACGAGATGGTGTTAACCGTAAAGAATTGAGGCTCTGCGACAATGGAAGAATAATACCCGTGCCCCTTACGTGCCTGAGTACGCGCCCAAGAGGCACATATGGAACCAATGAAGTCAAACTCAATGGCGGTTTAAGTCGGGCTGATGGTAAGCCTCGACAGCAGAAGAATCCGATATTCACTGTTTCGTGGGAAGCTTTTCTCAGTTAATCCTGACGATGTTGATCAATGGAAAGATAACTGGTGATAGATGTGTGGTTTCTCGACGACGAGTGGTAGTGAAACGCCGCAAGGACAAATAACCGCGACGGCATGGGCGTGTACGAAGAGCTCATTAGCGGTCCACAGAACCGAGATCTACCAACACCAAACAATCGCTTATCGAGACCCCGGCAGGGTGTCGATGATCACAAGTCTCGTCATTCGTCCCGCTAACGTCAGTATGCTTGTCGAGTTGCCATAGGCTGTTTCTGAAGTGATCAGCTGTCATCTGGTCTTATCCTCAATGCTTGATCGACGGGAAGGACTATGCCTTAATGGTCCACTTCCGACACGACGTGTTCATGTGTCCTCCAGGCAAAGCCCGTACGCGTTGAAACTATGGAGGTAACAGGCTGTCGGAACACGGTTTGAGAATTGCGACTCTGACCACGCGCGAGCGTACACGACAATACCTACGTACCTGTCGTATGTAATGTAATGCGCCGGGAACAAGGATTGGAGTGAGAAGGTTAGGTACTCTTGTACTTTGCATCCTCTGGGTAAGGTGTTGTTCTCAGTTCTGATAATATGCGGTATACTGTTACTTCGAGACTGCGCCTACGTATGTATCGCTTATGTACCCATGTTTATACTCCACGACGTTTATAGTTAAGAATTGAAGCTCGATTAGGAAACAACCTTAATCTACCTAGACCACTACCTCGGGTAGGGTATACACGTACCTGTTTTTGGACACGTAACTTGCATAAGATACAATGGTTAGTGCTGCGTCAGCTGCGTCTATAGGTGACGAGCTTATTGGGGTACTTTGAGACTAAAGAGAATCAATGGTTAATAGAAATAGTAGCGTAAGTGATGTATCAAGTATCCAAGGACTCTGATACTGAGCAGATAATTTTCTTCTGCTACGATCTTGGTCTGTTAAGAGTATCGACCAGACATCACAACGTTGAGGTTAAGTAATTGTATAAGAAATTCAAAGACTTAACAAAAGCCTTCGCAATGGTGCTAACCCTTGATGAAACGCTAGATGGCATCATTGCTTGAGTAAAGATGTACTTAAAACGTATTGAGCAGTTTCCCTGAATAATTGACATGGATTGTATGAGACAAAGTCGTGAAGCTATTTCAGAGTCGTCAAAGGCAATTGAGATTGAGAATATGCCTAGCGATAGGCGGAATCGAGATTTCGATATTGCCTGTAGTCGCGGAGAAAACAGAATCTCGGTTCCGGCATTGTCAAGACTTTCTACGCCGCAGATGGTGCGACCGTAGTGAGTTGTCCGGTCCTGGCTTGTCCTCTTTACGGTATGTTTTGTTCGATATATCCCAAGACTTACCAACCGCGACTATAGAAAGCAAACAACTGGTAGAATTATAAAACCGGATGTTTGATTGAAAGATGTAATCCTTTCTCGCGCAAAGGGACCCAATTTAGTCCTTGATCTGCCGGGAGCTCGTAGATAGTTTCGACTACCGCTCGCATCCTAGTTTGTTGATGTTTGGAATATTTCAGCCGCCGGCTTCTCCGTTTTAGTAAGCTTCAAACCATTTTATTGGCAGAGCTCCTGGAAACTTGACGTGCGTTCAAGAGAACTCAAGCGACCTGCCGTTCGAGGCCGTTGAGGTGACAAGTTTGAGTAAAATTATTCCAGGTCAGGGTCGACGGAGCGTACCACTACGGCGGAACCGCGATGAAGCTTATCTGCGGTTAGAGGTGCATTAGTCTCGTACTACCCATCCATAGGACGGAATACAGGCGGGGGGGTTCGGCGCTAGGTGTCAGAGTCCCGTCCTTTTAGGGATCGCTATGTGTCTTGTGCGTTTTGAAGCACTCTGATATCACCAATCTCGGAACTTGCCATCTGCACGAAATTGAGGTCAAAAGATCGATGATATTTTGCGTTTCGCGGGAGCCTTAGATAGGTTCGATAGGATAGACTAGATTCATCGTGTTCTAGAGCTGACTGGAGTCGACGGTGTACTCTTGGCAGGTTTCAACACTGGGGAATATCGACAAGGATATGTTCCCGCTCTGTTTACAAAGTGGTGAAGATCCGGCTCCTCGGCTCGAGACTGAGTTGAATGTCTTAACGCCGGAACGGACTTGTGCTTAGTGATATATCTCTTTAGATATTTTGTACATACTGTAGGTACCTACATAGATAAGGAGACTGGCAGACTTGTCCCTTACGTATCTTAGCAAGTAAATAGCTTACCGCTGATGGGTTTTCTACCAAATTAGTATACCTACACAATGAATACGAGGATATACTACAATGGTCTAAAAGCGGAGTTTAGCAATCAATGTTCCTCGGCTTACGGACTGTACATGCCCACTATCTAAAGTAGCGTCTGGTGCTATCTCCATCTGTGTTCGCCCGTTGTCACCATTGAGCATTAAGCGATCAATGTTTACATTATGCACCAATATGAAACAAAACAGAATAATGTAGCCTGAACTTCAATCATTCAATGTTCTAGCCGCTCTCGTATCGTACATCAACAGATCTTCCAGGGCTTGGTCATCGCAGGTGAGGGGTAGATACCTAAAGGACGGAATGCCGGAGCTCGAAAGATTCCAGTCTGCCGTGAGTAGGTACCGATTATGAAACTTCGTCGAGCCTTAACTAAGCCGCACGCAGGCAAGAAACATGAGAAGCACGGATCAAAACAAGGGGAGATTATACGGGGTTCAGATCATGTCGTAGTGCTTAAGTCGCTTCGCTCGGCTACTTCCAGTGCTTGTAAGGGTACTTGGGTTACCTCCATGGTACTGGCTATCTACGTAGCGACACAGCGATAGAGTCAGGTACCTGTACTTGATGTAGCAGAGCCGCGGGCGGCTGAACGAAAGGGGAAAAAGAAGGGGGTTTAAAGTTCCATGCTAGTCAGGGGTTTTAAGGACATCTACGTCGAGGTGGGGCATATAGAACCAATAGAACCCCCTGTTTATTGAGTCAGCGCGTTTCTGTAACACGGTGAAGCATCGTCCATACAAAACCCCAACCGATGTCGAAACCAAATTCCGACACAGACCACTTCTGTCTTCCACATCGAAACCAACCACACGAGACCACCTCGATATACCACCGTAAATTTACCTCCGAGTAGCTTCAGCTCCAGGTGCTGCTTCGAGTCCCTCTGACGACCTCGAGATTCTGCAATCGTATCGTAAACACATCCCAACTACCTGCTAAACAATGCCCTGCTGCTTAATTCTCCGAAGTCCATATAGCGTCCCGCGCAAGCCGGTCGACTAACCTAAAGAACCTCCCAAGGTAGCACGGGATGGGGAGTCGAGTGAGAGGAAGCCCCTCTTCTCTGTAACCCGAGCGAGAGACCGCTCTTTTTTATTCCACCGTCGAAACAAGCAAGGGTACCATGGAACCAGAATGGAAAACAAAAGTGCATCCCATCTAGATCTGGATGTCTCTGTTATGCTTGTCAAGTCTATACGGCTATGGCTTGTGTTACACTCACACTAGTCGTGCAGTAGCTATCGCCTCTTAGAAGGCAGCGATGTTTTGGATTCAGGTCCCGACCTTCTGTCCGAATGCTGCAGAAGCCGTGGCTGTTATTTCTTAAGACAGTGGCGTACTATGAACTATAGGACGATGGCGTACTCGTGCCTTGAGAAACGTCCTGATGAGGTGTATTCGGATCGGGCTTTTCGCTATTATGTCTGATATACTCATCGGGCTCGTCTGCCGTCGAGATCCACCTCGGATACCATAGTGGACTTTGCCATCCCATTCTCGACGCCTTTCCCGGCTAGGGCTGGCCGTTTTGGATCGATGCAGAAGGATGTCAGCCCAGGGCATCCAGCCAAGATTATGCTTCCGCTCTTGTCGCATCCAACCCCATCTTAAACCTCATGTTACAGGGCTATAGTCCAAGAGGTGTGTGCAGAGTGTGGTAGTGCCCACCCCCCGGCAAGCATCAACCCTAGCTCGTCTAGGGTCGTGTCGGCCGAGTATCATGATGCAGAAGATGCATTATCGTTATTATCTGCCTTTCGTCTCACTTCCTCTTGGATCTCTTCTTCTGTTTTGTTCTCTCTTTACCAATTGTATAGGTTCAACCACTGTATCACTGACAACGCTGTTGCGAGCCTCCTTTCTTTTCCTTTCTCTCGCAGCTAGCGATCACTTTCTTTCATTGACCAACTGGCTTGGCTGCTTACACTCTTTTAACTTATTCACTTCGTCGTCGGTCTTATTAGGGTACTTTATTATACGAATATCTAATCAGTTCGGTTTCGTTTCTGGGTCGACTTTTCTAATATCCAAAGTGGCGAGGACGAGCTCAGCAAGCAACTCATCGTGGATACCAACACTCTAACGCAACCCAATCGAAATATTCAGATATTCGAGCCCGATAAACCTTCGCGAACTTCGATTCTTGAAGCAGCACGGTCTGCCTTTTTACCAATAGTATATTTCAATTTCGATTCGTCGAGGCAACGCTATCTCAGCTATTCTAAGAATTGTCCATCAACCACGAAATCAAACATGATGGCTCCTCCAATGCAGTTAACAACAACCTCCGGTGTCCCGTACACTCCTACGAGCGATGCTCTCGATCGTCACGAGTACGGGATCACCAAGAACAGGAAGCTTGCCGCTTCTACCGGTGGAGGAAGAGCCTGGAGCGAGGATGAAGTAAGCGAGAATTGTGACTTGTGCTTTTTGCCACAAGCATTATAGGCACATGGGAGACGGAAACTGACACATACGATGAAATAGGAGGTTTACCTGCTCCAGACTCGTCTTCAAAAGATGCCATACAAGCACATTGCGGCTCACCTGAAGAAGACCGAATTGGCTTGCCGTCTTCATTATCATCAGCTGAGCCATGGAAGCAACCGCCGCAAGCGAACTGCTTCTGTGTCCTCGGGTTCCCATTCGCCCATATTGCCAGCTACAGCTCCTTCGCCCATCCAGGAGTACTCACGTGATAACTCCCCTGTGAGTGCTGGTGGTCACGATGCCGAATCCCCTAGTTACACGACTTCGATCCAGCTTCCCAGTATCATTACTGGCACCAACACCTCACCTCGTCTCCCAGCTATCCTGCCGAAACCATCGTCGATTCCTCTTCCGAGCACTGCGCCCATGTCGGCTTCTAGCTACTCAGCTCACGTTCCAGATGCGAATCGATCGTTAGCTCCGTCGCCATTCCCCCAGCCACCATCAAGTAACCAAACACCGGTACTTCGACTTGATTGCTCGCTCCCGCCCCCTTCGGCGCACGTAGATATTCCTCGACTTCAGTCGATCTACGCGGCGCATAGATCATCATTCTGGAATGCCATTGCTTCTGAGTATGGTTCGGGAATCAGCCCGATTGTCCTGGAGCAGGCATGGAAGGCAAGCGTGATCGCTATGGGTGGACAAACTCCGATAACGCCAGTCACCAGTCCTAACGACCGCGACAGTCTCTACAAAAAGCATGACAAGACATGCATCAGCGCGATCCTTGGCATCGACGCCAACCCGCGCAGCCCGAAGGAACGAGAGTTGGTCCGGCGATTGGAAGAAGAACGAAGCGCTAGCGTATCTGCCGCTTAGGAAAAACAATCTTGGGATGCCGTTTAGCTTTGCTACTCTAGGTACCTAGTTCAATACCATGCCTAGCATCGGGAGTCGAGGTTTCCGGCCAGTCCACCCCGATCCCAGCTAACACGGCAATCATTATTCCCATATTATCTCTTTCCCCCTATGTATGCTTCTAGTTTTCTTAACGTGTCTCAAACTCACCATACCATCTTACCTCTTACATCAATCTCATTTTGAGCAGACTATTCTCCGTTCCTACAATGAGTCTTGGCGACACCGAGGAGAAACTAGATTAGCTTACTGCTGCACTTGTTATGGAGGATTTCTCTTGTACCAAATGGAGGTTAAAAAATGTACCAGAGCAGCACTTGGATATCACACCACATTGGCTGGCAAGGAGGCTAGCAAACAGAATCAGGGGAGGACGGGCCGCAGAGAAGGGGCCCAGGAGGAAGGGAGTTATGTATCTAACGGCCGCTAGCTATGACTTGGTTGACTTGGATGTATGTATGACTTGGGTGGGATATTTGTTATTTTGTGGTTTTTTTCTCCAAATTTCTTCTGTCTGCATGATTTACGATTGCAAATCACAATACCCCCCAAACGTTTTCAGGGTGAAATCTTTGTTGTACTGTACATTATTTTTTATTTTTTTTTCCGACATTGTTTCCATTCTTCTCAGCTCAGAAAAGGCAGTTCATGCAGATAGTTCCACGAAGAGAATCTTAACAGGCGCGGAGCTGTGAGCTTTTACCTAAAGCTCCAATGAAGAAAACATTAACTATAATGCCTATCGTCTTGGGGAACTATCCTGACTCCGGGTAACTCAATTGGTCCGAATGCCTGTACTACATGAATTTCAATCGCATACAAATTATCCGTTCACATTAGGGATTTTCGGAAACTTCATTTCCCTCAGATACGCCTGCGTCAAAATTGCCGCTGGCTGCTACTCTGCACACGGAACCCGGGCGGCTCGAAGACGGGGCCAGGTCGGGTCTGACCTTTTCGAGGCCTAACAACTGCAGAATTTATCTAGCGTCTTATCTTTGCCGTCTTCGGATGCAGCCCCGAAAACTTGAGACAAAAAACACATAAAACGCGCATCCATCGGGGTTAGGAAATAAATAAAATGGAGGACCAGGACGCCGCTGGACACGTCAGAGATATTACCATGGTCCCGGAGGAGGCCATTCGGGTCGTGGATCCTGCGGTTATTGCTAGTCAGTCAGCATGTCCTTCTCTTTTTTTCTGACTTAATTGTCCTGAAGATCGTGGGTGGTGCTGATAGTGAGCACATATGTGAATAATAGAACTTCCCCCGAGAACAAAAGTCCTGCGGATCGCGGCTCATGGCGCGAGTTTTTGGACGCGCACGGCTCGTCTGGATGTTGAGCGGGATGGCGCAAGTGAGACGTACTTCTTGAAGGTGATTATCTACCTACCTATCTACCTCCATAAGCGTTGCTACTATTTTCTCTAAGCCCGCGTGCTGAAAGTCTGGAGAATTGAGTTGGATGAGTGCGCTTTGCTAATCTAGATACCTATTCAACAATGTGATAGACCTCATCCGGCGACCTCGGCAAGGAGATGATGTCAAGCGAGCACCGCTGCATGACCCGGATCCGCGCAGTCGCACCGGACGTTGTCCCGGAGGTCGTCGCGTGGGGCTCGTACTCCGGCGTGCCGGACGTGCACTTTCTGCTGTGCGAATTTCGCCACATGACGGGCGAGACCCCGGGGCCCGCTGCGCTGGCTGGGAAGATTGCCGAGCTGCATCGTGGAAGCGGTGGTGCCGGTGGTAGTGGTAGTCATAGATTCGGATCCGACGTCCCCACGTTCCACGGCAATGTCCGCGTCGAACATGGATGGTCGGAGTCCTGGGAGGAGTACTTTGCGAGGACGACGAGAAGGCTCTTTGAGCTTGAGCAGGCGTCGCAGGTCAGTTGACAATGAGTGCATATCAGGCAGGTTCTTTCCTGTACTGCGATTTTTCACCTACGGAGTACTTACGAGACATGCCGTATGTTCAGGGACCGAACGAGGAGATCAAGAAGATGGTAACGCCTTTCTTCGAGAAGGTTGTCCCGCGTCTCCTTAGACCTTTAGAGACGGACGGTCGTTCCATTCATCCCACCCTCATACACGGGGACCTCTGGGACGGCAACGCGGAAACGGATGCGACGACCGGGCTCCCAATTATCTTCGATGCTGCGTCTTTTTACGCTCATAACGAGTGTAAGATATACTACGAACTCTTGCAAGGTTACGTCTACCAGTGAGCTAATTCGAGAACGGGATGAGAACAGATGAACTAGGGGTCTGGCGACAGCCGTGGAACAAAATCGGCGAAGCATACAGAACAGAGTACCACAAGCGCTTTCCAAAGTCACAGCCCGAAGAAGACTGCGATGACCGGAATGCCTTGTACGCCGTGTAAGACGCCCGCCCAGCCTCCTTCCAGTATTGGTTGGGTTTGATCTACGATGATAAATCGATTCATGAAAGTACCTAGGTGAGCTAACATTGGCGGTCGTGATAGTCGAGTTAATGTTCTGGATTCCATACTGTACAGAGACGACCCTAATTATCGACGGATGTAAGTAAGCAAACTTATCACGACTCGGTGGTTTGCTTGAAACCTGCTAATAAGCTGTTCCAGGTTGATTACAGGCATGCGCGAACTCATTGATAAGTTCCCAGGCGGCTTCGAGGATTGGGAAGCCATGCAAAGAAAAGGAGTTGTCGAATCAGCGTAGGTATGGTATGTTAATACCTGATTTAATGTGCATCCTGACCTATCGGTTCTCCCATCTTACTGTACTTTCTACCGGCTAGCGACGGGATGCTCATACAGATGTGCATTCCTCCTACGGCTGCAGGTACCATGCATGCTCGGTATTCAGATGCGAGGTCACGATGATTTCCCTGTCGAAGGATTAGAAAAAGTCTTCTCTCACCGACAACTAGTTATACATACATACAAGGACATTCCTAAGCTCCTCCAAGCGGACCTGCATCCTACACCAATTAGAGCACAAAGAAATGGGGATTCCCTCATTCCTGACCTCGACGGCTTAGTCTCTGCATTACAACTCCACATAGCCCATTCCCATCCCCTCAACTCGACGCGCCTCGGCCCCGACCTTCGGCTTGGAGAAACCTAACGCATAGTTGGTTAGCCGACCCAGAAGTTCGTGCGAGCTAGATTGCAATAACTAGACTGAGCGGCATGTTCGGTAAACTAGATTAATACACCAGTCGTATTTTGCGCATTTGAAATAAAGGGACCTACCTGGTTTCTGCGCGGTGCTAGCAAATAGAGCGAAACCCGTTCCGGGCCCCGGTCACTATCGTCGCTACGTCAAACCTCCGAGTTATCGAGATCGTCACAATCTCTTTTCGATTGGATCCATCCGAGGAAAAAAAAAGACCTTTGGTGGTTTGCTGCTTTCGTTACCCCGCAGTAGATAGCCGGTTTAAAACCTTCCTCGTCGTGATTATTACTTGAAGTGTTTCTTTTTGGTGAAATTCTGCTGCATTGTGTTTTTCTTGAGGCTTGACCAAAACACTAGCCGGTTATACCACGATCGATTCAATATGAGCGACGCGCCGGCAGCTGAGGCGGGCATCGGCCCCGGTAAAGAGGACCCCAAGTCCGATCCGCAGTACATTCAGTTCAAGTGTCTGCCGCCAGGAGGTCCTTTGAATCGTTGGTCTCATGCACTTACGAGGCAACATGACTATCCGGGTGCTCAGGTATGGGTGCTGCGCCGAGTATAAAAAAAGCCTATACTTACTATCGTGCTAGGCCATGTTGTACGCCGCCGGTGTACCGAACGAGGAGATGATGAAGAATGCTCCTCAGGTAGGCATCGCGACTGTCTGGTGGGAAGGAAATCCTGTACGTTCCCTGCTGTCCGTTCATCTTGTATATTTGCGAAACCATAAACCCATTCGAAGGGCGCTTCAATGCCAATGGAATCCGAATAGTCAAAGACTGAAGACTAATGTGTTGTGTCCAATATTAAATGTTTACTAACTTCAGATTCAAGTGCAAGTAAGTAAACAGAATCTGTAGTATAGTCATCGGAGCCTGCCGCTCACAATATGCTATCGACGCTGATCGTAATAACAGTACACACTGTAAGTAAGCATGTATAGCATGAGAACGTCTTGGTATAAGAAATTAACTTGTGTAGTGCTTGACTTGGGCAAGATCGTGAAGAGATCGGTTGAAAAGCAGAAGATGCTTGCGTGGCAGTATAATGCCGTTGGTGTATCAGATGGCATCACTATGGGCGGCGAAGGTTTGACATACTCCCCTTCTTCTTGCGAATTGGGTCGCTGATGATTATAATTCAGGCATGAGATTTTCGCTTCAGACCCGTGACCTCATCGCTGATAGCATTGAGACTGTCACATGTGCACAGCACCACGATGCCAATATTGCAATCCCTGGGTGTGATAAAAACATGCCCGGAGTGATCATGGCGGCAGCACGCCATAATCGGCCTTTCATCATGGTTGTGAGTTAATAATTGCCATTGGCGGTACTCCAACAACATAGCGCATCCGATACACGCCGGCCAACTGACCCCAAGTCTTAGTACGGTGGAACGATTCGAAAGGGGCACTCAAACCTCTTGGAACGTGATATAAACATAACCACGTGTTACGAGGCATCAGGGGCTATGACATACGGTCGTCTTCACGCCAAGACGAACCCTGGCACCGAGGGTCGAAGCCCGAGTGATGTACTCTCCGATATTGAGCGACATGCTTGTCCCGGAGCTGGCGCATGCGGCGGAATGTACACAGCCAACACGATGGCGACGGCTATAGAATCGATGGGGCTCACTCTTCCCGGCTCGTCATCCTACCCTGCTGTATCGCCCGAGAAGGCCCGTGAGTGCGAACGCGCGGCCGAGGTCATAAAAACGACCATGGAGAAAGATATCCGCCCTCGAGATCTGCTAACGAAAGAATCTTTTGAGAACGCGCTGGTGATCACCATGATTCTTGGCGGCTCGACCAACGGCGTATTACATTTTTTGGCCATGGCAAATACAGCAGAGGTGCCTTTGACTCTTGATGACATCGATAGGGTCTCCAATAAGACGCCATTCCTGGCTGATCTGGCGCCGAGTGGAAAGTACATGATGGAAGATCTGTACAAGATTGGCGGGACTCCGTCGGTATTGAAAATGCTGATCGCGGCTGGTCTGATTAATGGCAATATCCCAACGGTTACGGGTCGTACACTTGCGGAAAACGTGGCTGACTGGCCCAGTCTACCGCCTGACCAGAAGCTCATCCGTCCGCTCTCAGATCCCATAAAGGAAACAGGCCATATTCGAATCCTCCGAGGAAATTTCGCACCAGAAGGTGCTGTGGCAAAGATCACCGGTAAGGAAGGTTTGAAGTTTACGGGTAAGGCTCGGGTGTTCAATAAAGAACATGAGCTTGACGAGGCTTTGTCTCGTGGCGACATACCACGGGATGAGAACCTGGTGCTTATAGTTAGATATGAAGGACCTCGAGGTGGACCCGGAATGCCAGAACAACTGAGAGCTTCAGCCGCCATCATGGGTGCCGGTCTCACGAACATTGCTCTTGTTACGGACGGCAGATACTCGGGTGCTAGTCATGGATTCATCGTCGGCCACGTCACCCCGGAAGCAGCGAGAGGCGGTCCTATCGCATTGGTAAAGGAAGGAGACACGATTGTCATCGATGCCATCAACAATCGGATTGACATAACCAACGTGACCGATGAGGAACTGAAACAGAGGAGAAAGGAATGGAAAGCTCCCCCGTCCAAGGTCAAGAGAGGTGTCCTGGCCAAGTATGCGAGACTGGTGGGCGATGCTAGCCATGGTGCTGTTACGGATCAATGGGATTCAGATAACTGATGTTTGTAAGCTAATGAGGTTGAGGTAGAGAATGCTATAAAATGCTATATTCTATATTGTTTGAAGATATTCCTAAGGGGTTCCTGATGCAGTGTCCGGTGTAACTATAAAGATCGTATACGCATAGCCGCCTGTCCATATGGTGACTAGTTGGACTTCCTTATTTTTTTCTTCGACTTGGTTAAAATTTCGTCACCACTCTGCAGCAACCCGGGTTTGACGTAGACGGCAAAGGTATGCCAAGACAGAGCGGGTAGCAGGAAGAGAGAGCTAAGTATGAGTGAAGTCAATGTGAACCCGCTCTTCTCTGACTGAGAAATGTGTCGTAGTAAGACAGCTTCGATGAATATTTCTCCAGCGGCTAGTGTCTGGAAGACAATGCGACGCTTCTCAGCGACGGCGGTGGAAGTCGGGATGCATTGAATAAGCGGAACCGAAAGTGCAAGGACGAGGGCGCCGTATATTTGCCAGAGCAGAGCAGCACTTGGAGGAACACTTGAGACACCAGTCTTAGGGTCTGCTGCGACGGCGAAGGATAGACACCACTCGGGATATAGAACAAACGGGATAGCTCCGGCGACATTGAGGAATGCCTCAACGCCTAAACCGATCTGAAAGATGCGTGTCATAGCTGTATCTAGCAATGGAGCAGACTTTGTTTATAGAACTTGATAAGTTATTCTGAGCTTAGTAGAAGCAGTTTTGCCAGAGGTTTAAATAATTTTGATAAGATGGATTTATTTGGGGAGGTACTAGATGGGGTTAAACTCTACTTTAAAAGGTTTTATGTGTAGTACAAGAAAGGAATCAGCAGTTCATATTCAGCGCAAACTCTATCAAGTGACATTTGGAAAGCGGCAGTGGCTTTCGTCATATGAGAGAAATAGGTATAAGCTCTAAATCTAAAGCTGGCACTATTAGGTAGCAGTCATGAATGTGAAGGGAAAGAAAGATGGTGTAGTAAGATTCGGTGGTTAATTGCACAATAAGGAGGTAGGTACATACCTAGGTACATAGGTAGGTACATATGGAAGTTGCCTATTCGTTGTAGTGCATTTTATGCAAACATCTTTAGAAATATGAAAGTGCAGATCATGTATCGATAAGAAATAAATTCGACCCACCGAGTCCCTGAGCGACCACAGATCGCGGGGTTGCCGAGGGGCAGAAGAAGAAAAAAATAATTCGATTTTTGTATTTTCGTGTTTTCGTGCTAATTCCGATGAACCACTTTACTCAACCTTTTCCCACCATTTATCTCCTATTATCGCCTCTAAACAACTACTACAGACGTCGCGAAACCATTTGCAAGTAGAAACCATGTCTAAACGTACGGCGGAGGCCGAAGACGGGGCCCCTCTTAAGGGAGGTGACCGTCCCGAACCTATGGATATCGACGACAAGGGAATGGGCGATTTCGAGGACGAGTTCGAGGATGAGTTCGAAAGCGAAGATGAGATTTTCGAGGCTGGAGTCGACGGTAGACCAGATGCCGAACGTGAAGCAGAAGAACGAGCAGCTGGTGCTATGGATGTCGATAATGGCACCTTCATCGTTGGTCGCAATAAACTCGAAGCCGGCCAACACCTTGCACCCGATGTAGGAACATACGAGATGCTTCACAACCTCAGCACCCCTTGGCCTTGCCTGTCTTTCGATATTATCCGCGACGGACTTGGAGACAACCGAGAAAAGGCCTACCCTGCGACAATGTACACAGTTGCCGGCACCCAGGCCGAGGCCAAGCGCGAGAAGGAGAACCAATTGATGATTATGAAATTCAGTGGTTTAAGTCGCATGCAAAAAGAAGCTGAGGATTCCGAATCGGAAGATGATGATGACGATGAAGATGCCGACCCTATTCTCGAGTCCAAGGCCATCCCATTGACGTCGACCACGAATCGCATTCGAAGTCACCAGATTCCCTCCCAAGACCCCTCTCAACCACCTACCACCATCACCGCGACGATGACAGAATCGAGCCACATCTTCATACACGACGTCACTCCCCACCTAGCATCTTTCGACAATCCCGGTACGATCATTACACCCCAGCAAAATAAGCCCCTTTCTACAATCCGAGCGCACAAGTCGGAAGGTTACGCTCTTGACTGGTCACCTCTAGTACCAGGCGGCAAACTCCTAACAGGCGACAACGACGGATTGATATACGTGACCACGCGAACAGATGGCGGGGGCTGGGTCACAGATACCAGGGCATTCCAAGGCCACACCAACAGCGTCGAGGAGATCCAATGGAGTCCACAGGAGGCATCAGTCTTTGCATCCGCCTCCAGCGACGGCACAGTTCGCGTGTGGGACGTCCGAAGCAAGAGTCGGAAACCTGCCATCACCGTGCAGGTCAGCAATACCGACGTGAACGTCATGTCGTGGTCGCGACTAACCACTCATCTTCTCGCGACGGGTGCCGACGACGGTGTCTGGGGCGTCTGGGATCTGCGACAATGGAAGGGAGGCGCGCAGAAGCCCAGCCCGATCGCAAGCTTCAACTACCACAAGGAGCAGATCACCAGCATCGAGTGGCACCCTACGGACGACAGCATGGTGGCTGTTGCTGCTGGTGACCACAAGGTTACACTCTGGGATCTCTCTGTGGAGCTGGACGATGAGGAAAGCAAGGATACTGCGGGTGTTAAGGACATGCCGCCCCAGTTGCTCTTCGAGCACATCTCTGAGCATGCCAAAGAGGTGCACTGGCATCCCCAGATACCGGGAACGCTGGTTGCTACCGGTCAGGAGTTTAGTGTCTTTAGGCCTATACCTGTTGTTTACGGCATTCACGGGAAATAAGCTAGTTGCTTCTTTGTTCGTGACGTAGTACCTACCGCATAGTCGTCCTCGATGAATCCGTATAAGATATGCGGTACGTGGCAATAACTTAGCGAGTGAACTTAAAAGCTACTTACCCATAGTTGCCATGTTTCTATGGAGGACTTTGCAGTTATCTTCAGGTCTCAGGAGGGGATGGGGGGCGTATTAAGGTGACGAAGTTGCAAGCTTTATCTTAGAGATAGCAGTTACCAGAAATCTCGTGGAACTTCAGATTTCATATGGGTGTGGGACACCAATTAGTATAGGGGATGTTCACACAAGGGAGTTTCTGGGTGGAAAAAAATAGGGAACCGGAATGATGCTGATGTTACAGTATCAGGTTCTGATGTGCTATTTCATGGACTACGAAATACAAAGAATTTTTCTCAAACATTTGAACTGCTGCATTTTGATCACCATGTGCTCCTCGAGCTCCCTGTAAACATGCTGGATCAATTCCGGCGGATTAAAGTGAGTAAAATTGGAACAATTTTTTACCTCGCCTGCCTTAATCCCGCTGTAAATATTTCATATTTTAGAAATCCGAAAATATTTCTCGACGAAATATGAAGATACTGTAAATCCCTATGATTGCCAATCGATTGCATCTTTTTACGATCTGTACCTAAAGGATGGTTATTGAAGATTTAACCGATGTATGTAAAATGGTAAATGGCTCGATCATTTTTTCCACCGATCGAGATCCAATCCCCAATAATATTTCGTGCGTGCGAGTTCAACAGAGCCAGTCAGCACAGGGCAAAAAGCAATCCGGATTCTAAAGCAAAACCAGCCAAAAAAAGTTGATTTCTTGTGACAAGCACAAGAGAGAAGAGATATGAATGACCCCAACCCGATTTGCTATGTGATGTTAGTGACACTGATCGTACAACCATGATGATCTGAATATAGGATCAACTTACAACGGATAACCTTTCGATCTGGAGTCGAACGCGCTACCGTTGCGCCATGAGGCCTTCGATGAGGGATAAACTGGCTTATGCAGGTCTATATGGATCGCAGGATGATGGCCCACGGGGACGGTCGACGAACGAGGGATCGGTCTCCGCCGCCAGGGCTTCCACTAAAAGGGTTATGGCGGCGGGCTTCTCGGCTAAACTCGGATGAAGTAAGGAACAGTCATCTACATACCTAGGTAGGTGTATGAGCGATGTAGGTATATAAATGTAAAGCTCAAGGATTACACAGGTTGATAGCGATAGGTTACAGTCTCTGCTTATTTAGCACTTGGGATACACCCAGGTAGGCTTAAAGAACGATCAAGTATAAGCCGTAACCTAAATAGCAGTTCATAGGTACCATGCTATTTAACCTATTACTATTCCGTACCTCCTATAGACTTGTCACTTAAATTACCACCTAACCACAGCCTAGAATCTCCTTCGAACACATACAGAACAAATTAAAAATAGAACTACGTACCTAGAGTCGATGATCAGTACGGAAAAGCAAACTTCCATCTCGGTCAAACCCCAGACTTCCCAAATAGGCAGGCCGAGAAGAAGAAAAAAACAAACGAGACAACCTCCATCCGGCTTAGTTTCATTCAGCTTTTGCAAAACACCACAAAACACCATCCTCACGTGAAATTGCGTGCTGCAAAGTAGTAACCTGGGGGGGGGGGCGGGCGTTTTGGGGCAAAGCAAATCTCATTTATATATTTCGTAATGCGAGTGGCTCCTTTGTAATTAGTAGCACTGGACTTCATGATCGCTAATGCGAGCCATGTCGTTGGTTCCGGGGTTTAAAGTATCTGGTCTCTTGAAATACCTACCTACTGTAACACTACTACCTACCTTAGTTTCGCGATCGATACACCTTTAAAAAAATATGGATGTCGACGCCGAGAAGAACGCGCACGCCGCCTCCGAGGCGGTGCCGCACGGCCACGAGATCGTCGCCGAGGACAAGCTGAGGCGGTCGCTGTCGCCGCGCCAGGTGCAGATGATCGCGATCGGGGGCACCATCGGAACAGGTTTATTCTTGGGAACCGGAAAGGCGCTGGCGACGGGCGGACCGGCCTCGCTGCTGATCTGCTACGCGATCGTCGGCGGGATCGTGTTCACGACGATGCTGAGTCTGGGCGAGATGGCGGCGTTTGTTCCAGGTACGAAATGGAGAATCTATTTAAATCGGCGGATCTGGTTTTTACTTGCTATATACCTACCTACCTACCTAGGTACCTACCTATGTATGTGCTAACGTCCGAAATACTAGTCGCCGGCTCATTCTGCACGTTCTCCGCGCGCTATCTAGACGATGCGTGGGGCTTCGCGCTGACGTGGAACTACTGGTTCAACGACGCGGTGTCCACCGCCGCCGACCTGGTCGCGCTGCAGCTGATCCTGCAGTACTGGACCGACACGTTCCCGTGGTACGCGCTCGGGCTGATCGTGTGGTTTCTGCTCATCCTGGCCAACATCATCAACGTGCGCGCCTACGGCGAGCTCGAGTACTGGCTGTGTCTGCTCAAGGTCGTCACCATCGTCGTTTTTATCATTTTAAGCATCGCGGTCAACGCCGGCGGAAACACGTCGCACGAGTACATCGGCGCGCGGAATTGGTACCTCCCCGATGCGCCCTTCGTCGGGGGTATTGGCGGCTTTGCGAGCGTCTTTGTGACTGCGTCGTTTGCTTATGGCGGAACTGAGTCCATTGCTATTACGGCGGGTGAGACGAGAGACCCGGCGCGGCAGTTGCCCAGAGTCGTTAGGAATGTCTTCTGGCGCATCTTGTTCTTCTATATTCTATCATCGCTGATGATTGGCCTTAATGTGCCGTACAACTACCCGGGCTTGAACTCCAAAGAGACGCGCACGTCTCCGTTCACCATCGCTTTCCAGCTAGCCGGATCGAAAGTAGCAGGATCTTTCGTCAACGCCGTCATTTTGACCAGCGTTCTCTCGGCCGGGAACCACGCGCTGTTTGCTGGATCCCGGCTTCTATACACGTTGGCTATAAACGGACACGCGCCCAAGGTCTTTGGACGCCTGACGCGCTTCCAGGTCCCGTGGGTTTCGGTTCTCTTCACCTCCTTCCTGTCTGGCCTGCTCTTCGGCGCATCCTTCATCGGAGCCGGGCAGCTGTGGACCTGGCTGCAGAATCTGGTCGGGGTCTCCAACCAGTTGTCTTGGATCAGCATTGGTATCGCATCGCTGCGCTTCCGCGCCGGTTTGAAAGCCCAGGGCAAGGAGCACCTCCTACCTTTCAAGAACTGGACGTATCCCTTTGGACCCGTCATCGCCATCGTGCTGAACACTTTCATCGTCCTCGTTCAGGGGTGGAGTAGCTTCAGTCCCAAGTTCAGCGCTGTTGATTTTGTTAGTTATTATATCGAGCTGCCTGTGTTCGCCTTGATGTTCGTTGTTTGGAAGGTAATCAAGAAGACGAAGTTCAAGAAGGCGAGTGAGATGGATTTGGTTACGGATGTATATACGAAAGACGATCTGGAACCGGAAGACCAGAGATTGACTTCGAGGGCGAAAAGGATTGCCGGTTGGTTCTGTTTTTGAATTGGGAACTGGCTTGGTCTTGTTTGTATTAGTTTCGATGTACTTATTAATGTTGAATACATTTGCCTTCAGAGATGACTGCACAAGTGAACTTGAGAAGTTGTAAGATTTCCTGTGAGGCAATGAATAATTGGGGTAGGTTCTTAACAAGATACTCTGACTACGGGTCTACGACCTGATATACAGTCTATGCATCAGATGTTCATTCTGAGTTACACGACGACATTTTGTTCAACTTAACTAATGCTAGGTACCAAGGGGCCTAGAATTGCGGAGCCGAAGGTCAAAGCCGAGACCGGGATATAAGAAAATTCGCCGCTAATCCTAAAACTTTACCAACATGTTTTACACAGGTTGACCTTCTATTTTTCGGTATTTCATTTTATGAGCGGGAAAGATGTCTTATGGAGCTGTAAACGAGACTAGAGGCTCAGCGAGAGACGCTGATGCACTCAACCAGCCGTCGCAAACCGGGGACAACGGCGTTGTCGACGGAGATGCCGCCCCGCTTGTCGGTGAAGAGTCCGAAAGCTCTGAAAGCACGAATATTGTTAAGGAACACCAAACATACGGCCAAAAGTTAAAGGGGTTCTATGAGAGGAACATTGGTCTCTTTTTCGTGTTTTTGGCGCAGGTTTTTGGCTCGCTTGTACGTAAATGCATCATCCCTACCCGCTTAATACTGTATGAAGGTCGGTATTGTGGCTAACTTAGCTGGTAGATGACCATGACGACACGGCTGCTCGAGACGGGATTCGAGAAGAAGTTCCACGCATTGCAGGTCATCTTCGTTCGTATGCTGGCTACTGCCATACTGGGCTCTCTGTATATGTGGTACAAGAAAGTTCCCGACTTTCCGCTTGGACGGAAGGATATCCGAGCGCTTCTTGTTCTGAGAGGACTTGCTGGTTTCACGGGGCTCTTTTGCTCGTACTGTAAGTCTGAATTTGCGATTCGAATTCGTTTAGAGGTTCCATATAAGCAGAAGCTGATACTTTGGACTAGACTCGCTGTCGTACTTGAACATCGCCGATGCAACTGTCATCACCTTTCTTGTCCCTACCATGACTGCATTTTTATGCTTCGTAGCTCTCAAGGTACTCCCGAAAAACCGCCTGATAGGATGTATCTTGTTCTTACTCGTGTTATTCTTAGGAACCCTTCACTGCCAATGAAGCCATCGCTGGATTCATCGCTTTTGGTGGTGTCATCTTCATCGCGCGACCAACGTTTCTTTTTCCTAGGCACAGAGAAGAGGAGCCGGAAGCGAACAATATGATACTTCTGACAACAGAGCAAGCCCAAGGGATAGTGCCTGCAGTCCCCGCAACTCCTGCTGAACGATCACTTGCTGTTCTCTTGGCCGTAATCGGAACGTTCGGCGCAGCGGCAGCGTATACTACAATCCGAGTGATCGGCAAGCGAGCGCATTCGCTTGTGAGCGTCAACTATTTCGCCACTCTCGCAACTTTGGTGTCATTTGTCGTCCTTCTTGTCCACCCGGACCTGCAGTTTGAGATTCCCGAGAATGCTACGCAATGGTAGGTTCCGTAACACTTTATTTCTTTTTTTATCGAATTCCTACTGACTTGAATATAGGATTCTGCTGGTAGCAATAGGTATTGCGGGTTTCTTGTTGCAGTTCCTCTTGACGGAAGGGTTGCAGAGAGAGAAGGCAGGTAGAGCGACGAATCTCATAGTAAGTTACCATTTTCAATGCGAATATTAATGCTAGCATGCTATTCTTGGAAAGCTGACCAATGATCCCAGTACACACAAATGGTATTTGCGTTGATACTCGAACGGGTAGTCTGGGGCACGACGCCTCCAGTCGAGAGTCTCTTTGGTAGCGTCCTGATCATCGGGTCTGCGATATGGGTTAGCTTGCAGAAGAGCAAGACACCAACCAAGCAAAAGCCTCTAGTTGATGAAGAGAGCAGCTTGTTGGGGGCCGCTGCTCCTACAACGAGCCGCGAAGAGTAATCTTACCTGATGGGTATTAGTTTCGTGGTCGACTTTTACCTGCTTCTTCTTTAGTTGATCAGGTGCCTGGTATTGGGCATGGCGGAGCGCGTGTCTATAACCATGAAGCCGTATGAGCGCCGCTTGTCTGACGATAGCAACTCTTAGGGTCTTAATAAAACAGCTTTTAATAATGAGCCATCGCAGCTGATGGTCTAACAGTTGTAATCCTTTTTGGTTTTTCTATGACATCCACGCGTGCCCAACTCTCTTATGTACAGCAATTCGCAGCTCGTGGTCCCCATTGTAAGGTATCTAGACATATCATGGCATCCAACGATGTAAATGCCCCCCTGAATTAACGTCCAAATATGTATATTCGTCACAAATCGTCACTCGCTATCTCAGTAACGCCAATTCCTCCCGACATAACTACCAGGCATCTCGTGGATAGCCCCTGGCATCTCATGCACTGTGTAGGGTGTTTCCATCTCCGCCACCCCATCCGTAGCCGCGGCTGGCATTTGCCATGAATTACCAGAATTTGTCGGCAACTCCGATACGGGAGCCTGTAACGAGTCTTCGCCTGGTGATTTGGTGCTAGTCCTCACTGCACTTTCAGCGCTGTAGTCTGGTGGTGATCTTCCCTTAACCAGGGATAAACCACATAGCGAGGAGCCTCTACCGTATCTCTGGTATCGTAACGCGATGAACCCGATGAGCGCAAGTAATATCCCACCAACTACCCCGCCAACGGTTGCACCGGCAATGGTGCCGGTTTTGTTTTCTGCTGGCATGGGAAGAGGCGTCCAGTATTCATCCCAGGAGGTCTCCCAGTGATTGTTGCTCGTTTGCAGTGTCCGACACTCGTTGTCCATTATCGTCATGCTCTCGCCGTTGAGATTCGGCCCAGGTGCTTGCGACATGAAGTAGACCGCCGTCTTGAGATTGGCGCCGAGGAAAGCGTCCTGCAGAAAAGCACGCCCGAGAGCGTAATTCCCATTCGAAGCTGCGTTGCACGGGAAGTAGGGGATCGGCTTGTCACTGAGTGGCTGGTCGAGGACTAGATTGAGATGCATGAAAGGTACCGAGATATTAACTAGTCGCGAGTTGTCGTTGGGATCTAGGAACGTAAATGTAAGAACGGTAGGAGATTGTACGATGCGCGGGTGGTCTGGTGAGTCCATATCCCAAAGATATAGCCCTAATCCCTCGTCGTATGTCACGGGTAGTTCGGCGGCGATGGCATCGCATGTGCTCTTGGGAAGGTTGAGGTACGGTGAACATGGATCGATGGAGAGACTGAGTCGATCACCTATCGAAGAATTTCCTGTAGCTAATAGGCCTTCCTTGCTGCTCCAAGAGAAAGGTGAACCCCCTTTGACTACATTGATGGAAATGTCTAAGAGTGGAGCACCTGAGAACTCAAGATAGGGGTCTAGTATAGAGACAGCTAGCATGTCGTTGACAGCCCTATTTCGATCATATCCTCCGAAATAGAGCGATCCCGGGATCTGCTGAGGCATGGTTGAGCCTATGTGCATTCCGAATGTTTGTGAATCGATGGCACTCTGTTCAAATAGAGTTCCAGTCAGTAAGCTGGTATTGACGGTCTCGTCCGATTGCCATTCATTTATGCTGACAAACGTCTGGTTGGCCACTAAATACAGGTTATTAGTTAGGTATGTACTTAGAATGTATACAGTATAGCGATTTGTCAAGAATTGGTTTGCAAGCAGAAAGAATGAGTTGGTAGAAAACTTACTAGCAGGTGCTGCCCCGAAACTGAGACATCCCGCAAATATAGGATACTTATTTCCATTAGGATATTGAAGTTGAGTATTGCTGACAAGCACCATGTCAAAGTTATCGACCTTATCATCTGCCCGCTTCGTCGTATCAGTGCCTAGGAAGAGACTGTCCGTATATCGTGTTCCGTTCATCCCGATACCAATCATATTAGACGTGTAGAAAGGGCCTGGGGACGATGATATGTTGGGTTCATGCCCGGTGCCTGCGGACTCGTTGTATATGGCGCCAACCTGTTGAGCATAACATGCCTGACCCTTGGTGATAGTATTTTCGCAATAGCTTTCTCCGAGGAAATACGACTCCCACATCTTGCCTGGGTAAACTGTGACATCTTGCCCGTCACCTAAAGACACCACTATCGCATTCCAAGGTCCGTCTGGCCCCAATGTTGTGTTCGACCATCGTGCTGCTTTGGGTGCTCCCTCCACGAATCGAACCAAGGTTAAGGCTGCCAAACTGGCGAATATTTCTGAGAGACGACTCATTAGGTTGGATCTTTACTCAAACATTGAAGGCCGAGACTCGAGATAGCCATTCGCATGAGCAGCGAACGATAGGGGTCATTGATCGTTGGTAGGGATACCGATCGACTATTCAAAAAGAATGGGTTTACTATCGCATTCTGCAATCTCGACGACATGTCACTTTTGTAAATTACCTCCTTACCTAACCTTCCTCTGAGGCTCAACCAAGCGTGCCGCTGCTCGCATCAGCTACCTACCTGCCTAGGTAGGTAACCAAGACTGCCGGCATCATGCGTCAACGAACTGGGCTGAATACCACACATCGTTCTACTAGTCTGAGAAACAGAGAATCCTGATAGGCGTCCGCGGTAGGCATTCTCATTTTCTCCATGCTGTCAGCATGACCACCACCAGACTCTTCCAATACCACAGTAACCCCATTCCTACGGAGTCGCTACCATGGTAGACTGCTTGGAGATGGGATATTACTCGACCGGATAGATCGAACCAAGCAGTTTCTACCGGGACCGAGTGTTTACGGCAGCTGGGGCTTGGCCAAATTGCCACGAAAGGGCTTTCCGCCCCCAATCCGCTGTTGTTGACCCCTGGAACATTGTTGATCATCGGGCCACTAAACTCTTTTATATCTCACCGGCCGAATCCATCGGTATTATAGTTGCAATGAGTATATTACCTAATAAGCAGGCTTATTTTTGGGTTGAGTTCTCAAAATACACTTCTTACTTATCATGGTCTTGGGCGTCACGTCAAATGACATATCGCAGTAATACATAGAATTTCTAGCAACTCCGCGGATGCCCGATAAGGAATCGGTAAATATGATATATCATTTTTCAATCGTCCGCCAGCCTTATGACCGGATTCAGAAGTCTGGGAATCCTTTTCTGCTCTTCAATAGTCTGCATTGAAGAGACTAGGTAGGAGTTCATTGATAGCCGGTTCCTCACGCGCTGATAGAACGCCGTACCCAACTAAGGGAGGAAAAGGCGACGTTTCAAAATCATCGATTTTATTGAAACTGAGATGTTTGCCACCATGTATGACGGAGATGTCGATGTCCTTGCTTTTAATCCTGCTAATGCTTGTTGTGTTACCTACCTCTAGGTAAGACGGGCCCTTTCCCGCTAGCCTTACCTCCTCTGGCTGATTCCTGTTGTGCACCCACGCCACAGATGCAGTTGCCCGAGGATCAGGCAATGATTGGACTGAGACGAATAAGATGTATCGTCAAATATCCCGCTAACTACCTAGGGATACAAGATAGTATATGTTATGGCATGTGGGTATGCTAATGACTTGATTGGATCATGCAAATTTGGGTACCTACATATGTACATATGCTTTAAGAGATGCCAGCAGATGACCATTATGTACCGATAGGTATATCAGATATCAGCATCACTCACTGAAAGTCCAACAAGATGCCGATGTGGACCTGTGATGTTGCGGCTTGCCAGAAACCATCCGTCCGTACCCTCGGCGACTGTATGCTTTGCAACCGTCATTTATGCTCCGACCACCTCCAAGATCCATTCCATCGTTGCCCTAAGTGGGAGGTCAGTTCTACTCCGCGCCTCACACATCCATTCCACTTGCTAAATTGTGCAAGCCTAACAGGACGCGGATGTCTACGACCCTGCTGCTGGCGAGGCTGAAGCAAACGAGCTCACAGAGCTGATTAAAAAGATCGACATTCGTGCTCTTGCAGCTCGAGCTAGTTCTCTGCGCCATGGAACATCATGCTCTATCCATCCGCTCCAATATGATAGAGCCACACGGAGCTCTGTGATGGGTGGTATGAATTATCATATCGAAATCTCTTTCGACGACGGGGTCAAATGGATCGCCCGTATCCGCAGGTTCAACGCCACATCCCCTCCTGCAGAACTGAGAGATTATATCGTCCGGAGCGAGGTTGCAACCCTCAAGTTCCTCGAGCAGACTAGAGTCCCTACCCCGAAAGTCATTGACTTCGCACTGGAAAACTCGGACAACCCTGTCGGCGTTGGTTACATCCTGATGGAAAAGCTGCCTGGGAAGTCTCTCGAATGGTCTCTTGCTAACCAAGAACAAAAGAACAAAGTGATGGGTCGTCTTGCGGATACATTTATCGAACTACGCAAACACCCGTTCGACTTGTTCGGCTCCCTCGACCGCCCAGGAGAGACTCATGTTGGTGCGTTCGCTCGGGAATCACTTACTGACTTTACGCAGTCCGGGATGCGCACAATGGGTCCCTTTTCATCTCTAGAAGAGTATCACAAGTCTTCGCTCCAACTGATCTTGGATCAGATTATTCGGGAAGAGATCTATTCGCAGCGAGCGGTAGATGCTTACATTATACATCGTTTTCTTCTCGACTTGGTCCCACTTGTATTACCACCCCCGATGCAGCATGATGACCAGAAATTCTACTTGAAGCATGCGGATGACAAGGGAGACCATATTCTGGTAGATGATGATTTTAATGTCACTGGCATTATTGATTGGGAATGGGCTCATACCGCGCCCCCAGCTCATGCTTTTAACTCCCCCAATTGGCCTCTTGCCGGTTGCGGATTTCTATCGAGGTGCAAATAGCCTGGGCGACGATGAAGTTATTTTTGCACGATTGCTTGAGGATAAGGGTCACCAGGATATGGCAGCTTCTGTTTGGAATGGGCGATTGCAGCACAGATTCGCTTTTTGCTGCGGCTATGACCTTGTCGACTGGGATGGATTCCTCGGTCTCTTTCAAGGGCTTCGAGATGCTGTCAAGGTGGATAACGGTGTAGATTGGGATGGTTGGAGGATCGTGGCACTGAAGCGTTATGAAGAAGATCCTCGCCTGCAGCTTTTGCTGTCCAAGCATGGAAATTCGACTTGATAAGTTAGACCTTGTACAGAGGTATCTAATAGATGCCAATATTTCGATACCTAGCAAATCAAAAGAGTAGCTGAGTAGATACTCCCTATCGGGTATATCTCCATCGAAAAGATTAGGTGGGGGTTGATTCTAAAACAAAGCCCCTATCCTTAAACCGTCAACGGAGTGATTCATTATCTTCAACTATCCAGTACCTATGGCAATCTAACCTCAGATGATGAATCATCTCGAAGGCTTTCTTCTTATCCCCCGAACAAATTAAACAAATTAAACAATCTGTCGTGTTACCCAGACATCTCACACCGATGTCCACTGAAAAAAAGGGGGACTACTTATTCTCCAACCACCTCATTGGGCAGCTCGCAGCTGCAGCCAGCCGACGAGACCTACATAATTATTGAGTTCGCCCAATAGGTAACTCGAACACCAGCAGCTCTAGCGTAACATAAATCCCAATACCGGACGCGGCTCGACGTCACACAGGAGGGGAAGCAAATCTCTCGGCATAGATGCCCAATTCAGATAAAGTTCACGAGCTCATCATCGCGATATACCTATCGGCAGGGATCCTAAGTAATTTAAATCTTAGCATATTGTGTGACTTGTCTTTAGGGAGATATTCTGCTTATTTAGAATGGCTGCGAAGGAATCGTCCTATTCGACGCCCAAGTGGTGGAAGGAAGCCGGTATGTGAATCGAGATCTCATGGTTCCCTTTCAGGATTAAACAAACGCCATGTCTCACAATTTATCTTTATCATTTCAAGCCGAGGAGCTAACTGACGGCTCCGGTACCTAGTTGTCTACCAGATATACCCTGCAAGCTTCCAAGCCCAGGTAGGAATAACATCAGAAATACACCTACCTACCTACCTTGTTTGACTAGTAGTAACTCTTGATAAACCCCCGGGAAAAGCCAGGGGTAACTTCAGGATGGGGCACCATCAAGGGCATCACATCGCGGCTCGACTATCTGAAGTCGCTGGGCGTGGACGTGGTATGGTCGTCGCCGATCCTCAAGTCGCCGCAGGCCGACATGGGCTACGACATCGCGGACTACAAGCAGATCGACGGGCGATACGGGACGCTCGAGGACGTCGACGAGCTCATCGCGGAGCTCAAGAAGCGCGGCATGAAGCTCATGATGGACCTCGTGGTCAACCACACCAGCAACGAACACCCGTGGTTCCTCGAGAGCCGCGCCGCTCTGGAGAATCCCAAACGCAGCTGGTACATCTGGAAGAAGCCGAAGAGCATCGCTCCCGACGGCACGCCCGAGCCCCCGAACAACTGGGCCCAGATCCTGGGCGAGGCAAATTCCGCTTGGACTTACGATGAGAAGACGAAGGAGTTTTATCTTAGTCTGTTTACGCCGGAGCAGCCTGATCTAAACTGGGAGAATCCTGAGGTGCGGGCGGCTGTCTGGGACGTGATGCATTTTTGGGGTACGTGCTATGTTTCGTTTTCTATGGTGTTATGCTAATAGTAATCTTCTGTAGTGAACCGAGGTGCATGTGGCTTCCGAATGGACGTCATCAATCTAATCTCCAAGGTACCTGGTTTTCCCGATGCTGATGTAGTCCTGGATCCTGGACACCGGTACCAACCAGGTAGTAAGTACTATGTCAATGGGCCAAGACTGCATGAGTTTCTACGAGAAATGTACAATGAGGTGTTGAGCAAGTATGATACGATCACGGTCGGCGAGATGCCCGGAGTCAGCGACGAGAAAGAGATTCTGCGAACCGTCGGTTCGACATCCGACGAGCTGAGAATGATCTTCATCTTTGACCTAGTAGACATTGACAAACCAAACATCAGAATGGCGCTCAAGCCCTGGGATGTCAAAGAGATGAAATCCATCATCACCAGGTGGCAGAAGATCATGATCGAAAACGACGGCTGGAACTCCGTGTTCATCGAAAACCACGACAATCCGAGATCCGTCTCGCGCTACACCGACGACGGCGACGAGTGGCGGGAAAGGGGGGCCAAGCTCCTCGCGCTCATGCAGACCACTCTCGGCGGCACGCTTTTCGTCTACCAGGGCGAGGAGATCGGCATCCGCAACGCACCCACGTCCTGGGACATCTCCGAGTTCAAAGACATCGAGACCATCAACTTCTGGAAGAAGTGCGAGCACCTGTACGCGGGCGACAAGGAGAAGCTCGCCTACGGGCGAAAGATCATCGACATGAAGGCGCGCGACCACGCGCGAACGCCGATGCAGTGGACCGCGGGGGACAACGCGGGGTTCTGCGACGCCGGCACGAAGCCGTGGATGCGCGTCATGGACGACTATCCCACCGTCAACGTCGAAGCCCAGCTGAAGGAAAAAGATTCCATCTGGCACTTCTGGCAGGCGGCACTGAAGCAGAGGAAAGAAAACGCCGGCGCTTTTGTGTACGGCGGGTTCCGGGAGCTGGCCCCTGAGCACGAGGAAGTCTACGCTTACGTCCGAGAGAGCGTGAAGGGGGAGCGTTGGATTGTTATACTCAATTTCTCGAAGAAGGAACTGGATTGGACAGTACCTGAGAAGCTGGAGATCGAGTCTTGGACTGTCAGTAACTACGGGACGGGCACGCTGGACAAGCCGAAGCAGACTACTGTGCCTTTGAAGCCTTGGGAGGGCGTGTGGGGCAAACTCAAGTAAATCCAGTGCGAGACCATAATCGAGTTGTTATCAGCCGAAGCCAATATCGAATAGAATGCTTGCTGACTTGAAATATTTCTATAATGTGAATAGATTGAGTGTGCCTAGGTATGTAACTGATGAAATCCCCCCTATTCCATATGCCTATTTGTCTCTGGTCTTAGGTATCCATATAATTCCAACCGGCCTTCACTCACACCTCCGCTCACTTAGTTGTCAAGGGGGCTAACAGTAGGGTCCCAGGCGATAGGCGCATACTCATCCAACTCCAGCTTGTCCAAGTCCTCCTTGGAGATGTCGAAGTCGTAGATGGCCGCGTTCTCCTGGATGCGCGAGGGCGTGACGCTCTTGGGGAGCGGGAGGTAGCCCTTCTGCAAGCTCCAGCGCAGCAGGATCTGGGCCTCGGTCTTGCCGTACTTCTGCGCGAGGCTTACGAGAGTCTTGTCGCCGAAGCGCTCGCCGCGCACGACGGGGCAGTACGCCTCGAAGGCGATGTTCCGCTTGGCGCTCCACTCGGCAACGTCCCGCCGAGGACACCACGGGTGCAGCTCGTGCTGGTTCACCGAGATGACGCCGCCCTTGCCCTTGCCGCCTCGCTCGGCTTCCAGCTCGGCGATGTGCTTTTCTAGCTCGTCTAGGTGGTGGACTCCGTAGTTGCTGACGCCAATGGATCGGACTGGGTGTTGTTAGTTTTTCATTGTCCAGTAGTAATTTATGCATGGTCTGCGTGGGGGTGATGTTGTGTAACTTAGGCGTGCATACTTTTTCCAGCCTCGACAGCCTCGACGAGCGCCTTCCAAGCACCCTTTCGCACCGCCGAACCACCGTATGGCGCGTGGATCAGATACAGATCGATATACTCAACGTTACTGAGCTTTAAGGACTCCTCAATCTGTGCCTTTGACTCCTCGTAGCCCTTTCCAGGGGGGATCTTGGAGGTGAAGAAGATCTGGGAGCGAGGTATGCCGCTGGCCCTGATGGCAGCACCGCATGCAGCCTCATTCTGGTAGTAAGCAGCGGAATCGATATGGCGGTATCCGGCCTTGAAGGCTTCTAGGACAGCCTTTTCTGTCTCCTCAGGGGGGCTATAAGATCGTTGTTAAATACCGCGCATACCCATCTTAGCTTCTTATGGCTTCCTGAGTAGACTTACGTTTGGTATACCTGGAGAGTGTTAGTTTATCTACCTTTTAGGTAATTATGTACGGCAGCTGTGTAACGTATGACAAGGAAAACTTACACCAAAGCCCAGTAGAGGAATTTCATAACCACTGTTCAACTTGAACGTGGACTTGAGGTTCAGAGCGGATGCCATGATTATAGATCTAGTGAGGGGACTAGTTCTAATCGGTTAGCCTGAAATGCGAATTATATATAAGATAATGGTGAAATACGGTGATTTAGTTGAGATTTGTGATATAATTGAAGCTCGAGGGAGTATAGATTTAAATATCATTGGATATTTATGTACATGTAAATTCTGAGTTGTTGAAAATCAAAGGCGAAGAAGAAGTACTTGCCTATGTAACTAAGTATGTAGGTAACTGCCGATGTCGTTGGATAATAGGGTAGGTACGGTAATAACTGAGGAATGTGGAGGTCAACAACATCAACTCGAGGCAGGAACAACCTACACCTTATGTACCACCAAGAGGAATATACTTCTACCGCTCAACTCTCTACCTACATGTAATGATTATCAAGCATTCAGTGAATTTCCATCGGAGTTTGACAATTATCTCCGTATTTTACCACAAAGGTACTCAAATCTCGTACGGATTCTTCACGTATGGCGCAATCAATCCGAGACTGGTCAGCTTGTCTAGCGATGGCAAACCAATAACAGCTCATTATTCGAGTAGGAAAGCTGACGAGCTGAAGCTTTGTGCCGCCCGCGTATACCCCCACTTATAGGTACCTAACCTTTATGGTCGTGTGGCGGGGTAGTTGCCTGTAGAGGGGCTGGATTTCCATACTTTGCGCAGTTGATGATTTATTTACTTCCATTTAGGCCATTTAGGTATCATTTCCCGAATTTCGACAGGGATTTAACGACGTAATCCATACTACTTTTTGAGGCAACGGAGAGGCACAGAAGCGAATTTGACTTTATAAAACCTATATCACATAGCCTTAAGATATTGCGCGACACACTATCCGCTTACTATGCAGCTTGTTGGATCCAAGGCGTCGCAGCGCCTAGACGATATAGGCGAGGGTAGCGTCACCCTGCTCCCTGTCGAGCCCGAAGACATGGTAGGTTTGCTTTATAATCTACCGCACACGATTTTGCGATAAACACTAGCATACCACCAGCATTCGATGTTGGGAATCACTGACATTTTATGCGAAGTGGCATGCGAATAATCTAATAAGCCCCGAAGACATCGTCAAGGCGCATGCGATTCGAAAAGTAGTAACAGAATCGAAAACCGGCAGCACCCAATCCGAGAGAGTCCATACAGACCTCACGATACGAGTAACTTCTACTTTCTTTGATCCGGGTTCATCGCAACTACACGTATCGGGCACAGTCATTGTCGAGAATAACTTCGTCAGTCTCGGACAATATCATACTCTCGACCTTGAGCTCAACCGACCCTTCACCTTATGGAAGAAATATGGATGGGACTCGGTTGCGAAAGAAACGCTAGCAGATGCGATAAAGCAGGATAAGGAGGGCGCAGTGGCCGCCGTGGTCATGCAGGAGGGTATCGCAAATATTTGCCTGATTACCGAGTACCGCACAATTCTCAAACAAAGAGTGGAGAGCACAATACCAAAGAAGCGATCGAGTAGTTCCGAGCAGGATTCCGGGATGAAGCGCTTCTTCGAGAAGACCTTGAGCACCCTCACCCGAAGCATAGACTTCTCTATACCTCGGCCCCTGTTACTAGCAAGTCCTGGGTTTGTCGCAGGCGACTTCAAGAAGTACATCTCGGACGAAGGCACTCGCAGGGCCGACAAATCTCTGATAGCTATGGCCAAGGAAGCAAAGGTGGTTCATTCAAGCTCCGGGCACCTGCACAGTTTGAATGAGATCCTTAAGAGCCCCGAGGTTCTGGCAACCATGAAAGATATGAAGTTCTCTAAGGAGACGAGATTCATGGACGACTTCTTTGATAGGTTGCGAAAAGATGATGGCCGCGCCTGGTACGGAACAGCACCTGTCGAAAAGGCAGTTCGGGAGGGTGCTGTTGGTAGAGGAGGTGGTGTCTTGTTAATTAACAATTCACTCTTCCGGAGTCAAGATATCGCCACGAGAAGAAGATACGTCGCCATGGTTGATAAAGTCAAGGAAGATGGAGGGGAGGCGAGGATACTGAGCAGTGATCATGAGAGCGGACAACGATTAGACGCCCTAGGTAGCATAGCTGCTATACTGACATACCCTATACTGGACCTCGATGAGGACGAGGATGAAGCGGGTGATGGAGGTGAAGACGGAGAGAATATGGTAATATAATCAATCAATTAATCAATCTGATTTGCGATACTACCAAGAGATTTGTGACTTCTATAAAGATATATGTGATATATGTGGGCTCAATGTGAAGAATGAGCTTACAGCGTCTATAACCTTAGTTACTGCTAGACACGTCTTATACCAAACACTATAGAAATTAATATAATACACATCAGATTAGCCGTATTGACCAGTTACATTCGTTCTGAATATACAGCTTAAGTGTTGAATAGTCAATATACGGAAATGTGTCTATCCGTTTCACACATAAAACGTCTATTAATACTCCAGATCTGGTTGGAGCGCATGACATGTAATGACGTACTTAAATGACCTGCATGAAGCTCTAATAAAGTGGTCACTACGTCATTATGCCCCCGTTTTCTTGTCAGTTCCAACGTTTTATGCGAATAAAAAATCTCGACCGATTCGTTTATACCGGTAAGGCTTCGCACTAAAAGCTCAGCTATTGCGGGCGGGCTGGCAGAATGGCGTCAGTGGAAGTGCCGACCGTGCGAATAGTGCGGGTTTAGACTGTATCACACTGTACATATCCCCTTACCAAATATAACAATATATATCATCGTCAGTGGCTTCAACTAGTAATTCAATAGCGCGCCAACCTCACCGCTATTACGGCTGAGAATTTGTATGAATACTCTACGGTAGGCCTTTTGTATACTGTAAATTTTCTGGATTTTTTTAACTAACCATTTGGTCAAAATGGCAGAGAGAATTGCAGAGAAGCATATCGCCACACCCCTACGTGCTCATCTCAGGGGCACTGATTTTTACCTTCGCAAAAACGACCGATACAGTCTAAACTCGCACTATTCGCACGGTCGGCACTTCCACTGACGCCATTCTGGCTGGTTGTCCGTTACAACTGGGCACCGTCACCGTTCGATATTTCCAAATAAAGCTTAATACCCGCAATCAAACGAAAGTCGCGCCACCCGCGGGGAATATCCAATCCGCTGCCTGACAACCCGTCTTTAAAGTCAATTTCCCCAAGTTTTTATTTTATTTTTATAGTCTTTGTAATATTTGTCTTGAGTCTTTTCATTGCTTGCTTACCTATCTAACTAAGGGAATAAATCGGAATGGAAACTATTCTTAACTGCTCTATTAATTCGTACATACTTGGATTTCTGGATTTCGCATTCTGATTCATGATTTAAGTCTGGAACCTTTTAATTTCATTGGCGCTTCTTGGAACTATTTCGGATGTGACGGAGCTGTAAACAACAACAACGCGCGCTACGAAGTATCACAACAAAATAAAATTACCAGCCACGAAAGCATCTCATTCGATTGTTTTACGATAGCAGCTGCAAGCGCATAAGCTACAATACTGCTGCCTTGTGCGAAGTCCGATCGTCCCCCTATTCGCCAGTCTCGTTTGGGCGCAATCAGATGATGGAAGATGTCGGCTTCTTCGCCGGCCACCGAGGTCGCACGCCCTCAGCAAGATGATTTGCCCACTGCGCCTGCAAATCCAAAGTTAAGCCAAAATGGCTTGGAGTCACTTCGCGATCTTGGACTGTCGCAGACTTCTTCGGACGACCCAAGTATGTTTGATCGTGGGTTATGCCCTCTCCCATGTTCATGTTCATGTTCATGTCCATGTTACCTCACATTCCGTTTTGCGTAAATGATTTGCGCTGCAGTACGGCGGACCGAGCGTGTTGCTGACGGCGCCCCCTATCCTCTCTAGGCAACAGTATTCATTTTGGAAGTACTGGCAGGAAAAGCGGCGCCAAACTTTCGCGGAGAGACACGGCGGGAAAAGATGCAAAGGATAAGAAGGATAGCGATGTTGGGGTCCGGCCCGGCCCGCCAGTCAATTCCTCGTCGGCGCTCGATCCCTTGTCACATGTACGTCTTGTTGGTCGTCGCTTTCTCTAGCAGTCATGCTAATTGACTGGTCAATTCTAGCACATATTTGTGAGAACCAACACCGACCGCACCATCACTTCGAGGTTTCGCACTCCCGCCCGACCGGATAGCCCCGCGAACGAAGGGCTACCTCGCCCTTCATCCGACATTCCCGCCAAACCAATACCTCCTCTACCTGAGTTTCCTAAGGATCACAGGAGGTGTGTATTTTGAGACCAATTCCATGGCCAATTCGAACATCGCATGCTAACGAGCATCCTTTACTAGAAAGGGAGGATTCCTTAGTCGTCTGAGTATGATCGGTGGCAAGAAGAAGGACGGCGGTATTCAAGATGACGAATCCGAAATCAGCGAACTGCGGACCGAAGGCGCGAATGCCGTCGCTTTTTCCTCTGCCGTCGGCGCCGGTGGTTATATCCCACATCACAAAGAGCCTCCGAGATATATCAGGGTTAGAGCGCATAATAAGAAGATGAAGGAGTTCAATCGCATGTTTCTTGCGCAAGAGTTGGCAGGAACCCAGCGGTCAGTTCAGAACGACCAGACGACGAAACCCGCCGACGAAGCTACCACGACCGATGAACCTAGCACAGATGAGTCGGATTTAGGTGGTCCTATATGGGCTGTGGAGTTTAGCAAAGATGGTAGATACTTAGCCACCGGGGGTCGCGACAAGGTGGTGCGCATATGGGCGGTAATTGCAACAGAAGAGGATCGGAAGGTCGATGAGGAGGAAGAGAATGCTACGAACGACAAGGAAGAACGACTTAGTGCCCCCGTTTTCCGTGCGAAGCCAGTCAGAGAATTCATTGGCCACACAGGCGACATTCTTGACATCAGTTGGAGCAAGAACAACTTCCTCCTTTCCTCGTCCATGGACAAGACAGTTCGTCTGTGGCATATAAGTAGACCCGAGTGCTTATGTACGTTTAAGCACAAGGATTTCGTCACATCCATCGCGTTCCATCCTCGTGACGATCGATTTTTCTTGGCGGGCTCCCTGGACTCATACTTACGGCTATGGAGTATCCCCGACAAAGCCGTCGCTTATTCGAGCCAACTTTCTGATTTCATTACTGCCGTCGCATTCTCTCCTGATGGACGAACCGCGATAGCTGGTTGTTTGAATGGGTATTGCATGTTCTATGAAACCGAGGGACTCAAGTATCATACGCAGATCCACGTGCGATCATCTCGCGGCAAGAATGCCAAAGGGAGCAAGATCACAGGTATCGAAACGATGAGGTTTCCCCCGGACGCCCCAGATGGTGTAGTCAAGGTTCTTATCACATCGAACGATTCTCGGATCCGAATTTATAACCTGGGAGACAAGAGCCTCGAGTTGAAACTCAAGGGCCACGAAAACGTGTGCAGCCAGATCCGAGCCACGTTCAGTGACGATGGCAGTTATATCATATGCGGGAGCGAGGACAAGAGGGCGTTCGTATGGTCAACCAGTTCGAGACTCTCCGAAAACAGAGAAAAGAGGCCTTATGAATATTTTGAGGCGCATTCCAATATTGTGACCGGAGCGATCATCGCCCCGACGGCGACACGGCAATTATTGCAATCTTCCGGTGATCCTATTTTCACGCTCTGCAATCCTCCACCGATAACATTGCGCAGCAAGGAGGAATCCGCGGTGAACCAAGTTGGAGAGCTGCAAGATGCCCAGTCCGAAAGCTCAGCTAGGGTTAAGAAACCGGACGAGTCCCCTCGATTTATTGCGCGGTCCACCCATTACGATGGCAACATCCTCGTGACCACTGACCACTCGGGCTTGATCAAAGTCTTTCGTCAGGATTGCGCTTTCACCAAGCGCCGTCATGATAACTGGGAGACTGGATCGACCTTTTCTAGGAAACTCGGGAGAGACAGCTTCCTCGGTCGAAGTGGCAGTATAGCAACACGAATCAGTGCTAGTAGCAGAGATCCTCATTCGCGTCGAGGCTCAATTACACAACCACCCCAGATATTCCAGGCTACTTCAGATAGAATCAATAGTTGGCGACATGGCGTGGAGGGACATTTGGGTCGGCCTATATCGATAAATGTCCCAACACCGGCGCGTAGCGAGCGCTCCATGTCGCCAAGCAAAGCCTCTCGTACTCCAGCAAATGCTGCTTCTGATGCGAGAAAGCCACCTTATGCGAACGCATCCACCGCCGGTGCTCCGATGAGTCCAACCCCCAGCGTGCAGACGAATAAAACCAACGAGCGCTCCGGCTTGCGAGAATCAGTGGTACCGCCTGCACCGAGCTTTTCTTTTCGGCCGATGGACGAAGAAGAGGAAGAGGCAGACGAGTTAAATGAGGATCCAGCCGGTGCGAGCTATTCCTTCTGGAACCTGAATAAATGGCGAAACATGGCTCCACTGCGAGGAAACGGACACACCGCAACCACAGCCGCGTCCGACTCCCCGCATCACCGCTCCGCAAGCGCTGCATTATCCTCTGAGGTGATATTCTCCAAGGAAACCCGGCGAAAGAGCACAGCGGGCGACCTCGATGCCGCCACTGAGACCGAGTCGGGCGGCAAGCACACGCGGCGGAAAAGCGAACCTGCGAGCGCGGTCCTTGCCCGACAGCAAGACGCGCATCCTGACCGAGATCATCTGGCACCGCCCGCTCCGCCACAGCCTGAGTCCTACGTCAGTCGCTTGAGCGCCGAGCTCACTAGTTCTGATGACGGCGAGGACATGCAGTGTCCGTCTTGCGGCGGGCGCGACTTCAGGGCGAAGAAGATCGGTGGAAAGCAGAGACTGCTTTGTCGGAAGTGCGGGCGAGCGTTCAGTGCGTAACTTTATTATTACACATACCAGTGAACCTATTATATCTAGGTTTGGTGCCCTGAACGCTTGGGATTACGCTATTACATTTTACTTTTTCATCTTCCGGATTCGGTTGACATAATTCTACGTTTCTACGTTACGGGTGGACGGACGGATGTATGTATGTATGGGTGTACGTTTATGATATGAAAGATGAGAGAGATGACAGATGAATTAGTTTTGGATTGGTTGCATATACGTGCTGCATGGCGGCAGCTTTCTTGGGGGATTCTTCTTGGAGTTGAAAAAAGGCCCATAAGAGGGCAAAGATACCACTATTTTTTCCCTTCTCAGTTGAGATCCAGACGGAGTTGCGTCTGCTCTTTTTTTTTTTACGTAAGATATACGTTTTTAATGAGTCGAGATTTAGATTCATGTCATATTCAGCTTCGATTTGGCGTATACCAATGGAATAGGACATACGATATTCTGCCATCCTTGGTGACTTTTTGCCTGGTCCTATACTAGGCCTTCGGGACCAAAAATCTACATCCGCCAGAATTCACAATTCTATAGGAGCGCCTCTAGCGACATAAGATATCTTAAAGGTTAATATGTCTTGATGGAATGATGCTACGTTACCCCAAAACTTCGCCACGACTCCAGTATGCGGTTGAGCTTTACCAAGCCAAACACGCTTTAGATACCTGGTACATAAGGAAGTACTTCATCTACGCGTATAGAGCTATGTACTAGGAGTATTTCGGTGGGGGTCGCTGAAGAGGATATTTGACAGCGCCCTGATTATGCGGGACATGAAGCTAGGCAGAGTCACACAGCAGCAAAATCTCACCCTACTGCCGTATTACCCTACCAACAGATTCATATCGAGCAGCTCCTTAAGGCGAGGTGATGATGATGATGATGTCATGGCACTTCTGCGAAATAACTGTCATCTCGGTGAGGTGGCATATCAAAGGGAATTATCGGGTTTCGTGTCTTCTCAGTGGGACACGACTTTAAAAGTGGTGTGAGTAGGTACCTAGGTAGACATCGCGAGATGCTGCCCCAAAGACTATACTACCACGGTTGCATCTTTTGTGTGACAAGTCGCATGACTCTCTTCCATCCCATCTAGGTACACCATAAGAATGTATGTGATCACGGCGAAGGGGGGGGAAATTGCCGGGGAGAAAAAAACAAGGCGCAGATTATAAATTTCCGGACGGACGAACATGATATTCCTCTCCCTGCCTTGTGCGTCAGGCGCTATATAAAGGGGGTACGTAAGCAGTAAGGTCAAATGGGATCAGAATGCTACCTCGCCTGCATATCTGAGATCTTGACATGGGACGAAAATGCCAAAATACTTGTGTATAGGTACCTAGGCATACACCGTATGTGGTCGAATGACTGATCGCGTGCAGCTCTAGTTCCTTCGGGACGAGACGGCGGGCTGGGCCTTGTGGCGGGCCCGATCCTGACGGGGAGGGTAGGGGTTTAGGTAGTTCACCTTTTGACCAGAGGTAGTTACGATAACATTTCTTTATACTACCTCTTATTACACTTCAGCCTCCTACGTGGAAATGATGGAATCCAGATCGCAAGAAGTCGTAGATCACTATAAATCCCCACGTGTCAGACCATCGAGACCAAATCTCTCTCCAGGTCCAGAAGAAAGAAGTTCTCGGGAGGAGGAGAACCGGTATAGCAAAAACTATGGTCCAACCAGAACGAGAGTGGTATGTATAGCCGGAATGGAGCTGCTGCTGCTGCTGCTGCATCTGATCCCGCAATCCTTCGAAGAAGAAAAAAAGCTCGCAGATTCGGCGGCTCTGCTTACAGAACGACCTATTAACTTGTTCGAGTCAGTCGTCGTTATTTTACAGTGCAGGTGAGGAAAAGGCACTTGTGCCCAAGCGAATCTGCAGTGTAACCCTTCTATCCAATAATATCATGGTCGTACACATCAGCTGTATATCTTCACCAGACCTCCAACAGAGATCCCGGTTAGCCGGCTGGCTGGTATTAATCCAAATGCACACAGACTGAGACTTATACTCCGAGCTCGCAGAATTATGACAGTTATGCAGTCTTGGCATATGCAGCTGTCTCGGATACCACACCGTTACCCGTAGATGATGTGGTTGCCGATTTGACAGTTACGTTCAGTTTACCCTTGTCTTTTCCCTTCCTAGCCGGGAAACAAGCTGAAAGATAGTCTACCGTATACCTTACATCTTGGCAGGGCAGCTAGCTCGATTCTGTATAGCATCAAAGATGGGAACGGATGCGATTCATCCAAACGTCTGCCTAGAAGTGGGACGATAGACACGCCAGGAACCGGATATATTCACTGGCAAAAAAAACACTATTGATTCTTTTCTTCTAGCCCGTCGTAAGTACCTGAAGCTATAATCCTTCTCGCCTTTAGCTGCTTAGATCTTTTCCAGTTCAAGTCTAACCCAACTACCCACCTAGTTTTGCCCTCCTCTTCGATCTAGACATCACCCACCCAGTCATTCCCCAGAAACCGGGCGGGAAAAGCGTTACATATTCCAATCTTACGGTCCATTGCTTCCGGAGACCCGGCGATCCATGACTTTGAGGTTCCCTGCTGCTGCTGCTGCGCCCATTGGACCGGCACCGCGGGCGGTAAATACCAGAAGCTCACACCTGCTTAGTAACGACCACGTAGAAGAAAAAAACCACTATGAGTGGTCCTCACCCCCCATTGGACGCGCTCTCGTTTACGAGCGAGCGAAGAAAGACAGGAATGCGACCTGATCCTAAGATCTCATGCAGGCGAGGAAGACGTGTTGCGAGGGGATAAGCTAATGCAAGGAAAGACGCCTGGTAGGGTTTGGCAGCTAATGAGATACCTAACTGACTGGCATTAAATCAAGGCCAGAACTGCTTTTCCTTACATTTCTCTCGATCCATAGGAATATTACGGTGGGTTGCTCCTCGGCGACCCTTGTTAGCGGACCCTCTCTCGTTAAGTCGGAATCTGGGGTGCGAGTCTGACATGTCATGCGTGTGAGGTCGGTTCTTTGCGAGATGGCTAGGTAGGTACCTGCTCTCGGCCATTTCTCTGAGTGGACGGCCGAGTGATGGCTTACTGCATGCTGCATGGTGAGAGATGGAGTATATATAGTAAAGGGGGAGACGGACGTAGACCGCGTGCTTGGGAAGCTAGACTGCAGCTTTCCACTCTGCTGGTACCGGTTAGACGGCTTCGAAGGATAGAGAGAAATAGAATCATACCTAGAATCTCTTCCTGGGTCAAGACAAGATGATCTCTGGTTGGGGAGTAATCGCCTCCATCGCCGTCCTATCCGGACTGGCTCTTGCTGATACCTGCACTACGATCAAAGACACTACCAACATTGAGGTTGCGGATGGTCTGGATCTTACATATCTTTCTGAGCAGAGTGACTACTGGTCTACCTCTTGCTCGTCTATGAAGCCTACCTGCATTCTCTTCCCCAATAGTGCCGATGAGGTGGCTGCCATCGTCAAGGTTCTCAACAACAACACCGAAAACTTCGCCATCAAGTCAGGTGGACACAACCCAAACAATGGATGGTCAAGTGTTGCAGGTGGCCCCCTTATCTCAACCCAGAGAATGAAACAGGTCCTACTGGACCAAGATACAGGCATAGCAAAAGTTGGCCCTGGCCAAAGGCTCGACAGCATATCCGCTGAGCTGCAAGGTACAGGCTGGACTTTTGTCGGTGGCCGAATCGGCAACACCGGCGTGGGCGGCCTTATACTCGGCGGCGGTCTCTCCTACATGTCGGCACAGTACGGCTGGGCAGCCTCCTCCGTGCTGGAATACGAGATCGTGCTCGCCAACGGCACCATCGCCACCGCATCCGCCGACCAGAACGCGGATCTGTTCAAGGCGCTCAAGGGCGGCGGCAACAACTTCGGCGTCGTGACCACGTACACGCTGCAGACGTACCCGCAGGGCGACGTCTTCGGCGGCAACCTCGTCTTCCTCCACAGCGACGAGACCGACTCCAAGATCCTCAAGGCCGTCCGCGACTTCACCGAGTACAACCAGGACGACAAGGCCGCCGTGATCGTCACGGCCGAGCGCGGCAACATCGATCTCATCGATACCTGGATTCTCTTCCTCTTCTACGACGGAGCCGAAGTTCCCGAGGGGATCTTTAAGAACTTTACCGACGCCGGGCCTATTCTCGACACTACCAAGGTCCAGACGTACGCTGACCTGATGGCGGGTAGCAACTGGGTTATTGTTCAAGGCTCGGTTGTGCAGATCGGCACCGAGACGATCCCCATGCCCTCGGCCAATGACACCGTCAAGGTTATGGAAGGCATTCACGCGCACTGGCGCAACGTAACCGACGGGGTCTTGCTCGAGCCGGGTATCGTTGCGTCCATTGCGTACCAGCCCTTCCCCAAGCGAATCGCCGAGGCCGCGAAGGAGAGAAGCGTGGACTTGATCGATGCCGATGATGCTGCTCACCGTCTCATTCTTGAGCTGAACTATAGCTTCGTACCACAGGGTGACTATGACAAGATGGATCTGACTCTGCAGAATACTGTAAGTTCTCATGTTTACCATACCTATCCACCTAGGCATCTAACCTCGTACTTCCATATATCCCATCACGTTAGTGCAAAGTCGATACTAACCATAAATCTCATGTAGTATGGCGGCATACGAGACCGCGTGCTAGGGTGGCAAGCAGACGGAACGCTACCGGATATTTACCTTCCCGTCTTCATGAACTACGGCTTCCATCAGCAGGACTACTTCGCGCGACTGCGCCCGGAGAATAGAGAGTTCGCCCACTCGGTTGCCGAGAGTGTGGATCCTACGGGCTTCTTCCGGACGAGGATAGGCGGGTGGAAGCCTTGATCGTGGTTGTGCTGTGCCGTAGCTTAAGTTTTGAGGGAATGGTTGCATATATACGAACATACCTAGTTGTTGATAATAATACTTTGAATTCGCTGGAATCTCTCTAAATGTCATGGGTCGTGTTAGTACCTTTGGGTTGTTTATCTTCAGGAAATAGGGTGTATTAAAATTAATTCGTAGAAGTATGATACCTGTACTCTTTGGTCACTTGAACTAAGCAGCAGCAGATTATGTGGACAAGTGTTGGTATGTTTAAAATACCATCGAGGCTTCAAAGCGATACTAGGAGATATATACTTTTATTACTTTGAATACGTACCTACCTATGCAAGTATGGGATAGAGTAAACGCACACGCCAGAAAGGCATAAACAGCTTTTACCCTGCTACGTTGTTGGACGTACGAGAGTCGCGTTTCTTTTGCGCAACGTCTATTACAACGAGGTGTGTTGGCTCGTACACTATAACGACGAAAGATTGAACCCTATAGATGCCTACCTAGGTACCTACTTAGGTAGTATAATAAGCGATTCTCAGAAGTCACTTAATAGTTCGTCGTTAAAATCCCTACTTTTCCATTCGGCAAAAACAACCGCGAAAGACACTGAGCCGTCATAGTAACGAACATGTCCCCAGCCCCTGTTGTCGGAGACAAGTAGAACGGCTCGACTCATCGACAGTTCCTCTCGGCGTCTTGCCATATCCTGTTCCAGAAACCTAGAGACTCGGGAAGCTTCATTCGCGCTTCGCACTTCGTCTCTTTGCAGCAGGATTGCATCTCGATATGCCTCGCGGACGTAGCCATGGCACACCACAAAGCGTCTCTCTCGGTTGCCGGGATCCGGCAGCGAGAAGACGCGCGCGCCTCGGCGCCACCTCCCGGTATGACCACAGCGCCGTGGTCGACAACCTCTTCTTCTTCTTCTACCTCGAAGATCCTCTGCGTGATGAACCGACTGTTGCTCCAGTACTTTTCCAGATTTTCCCGCGATTCGTCTTGTGCCAATCTATTGAGACCCTCGTGGATGAGTGAGATGAATAACATGTAATCGTCCGAGAACAGGAGCGCGAGCGAAACCACCAGCAAGGCGGGGATTCCAGCCGACAGCTTCGTATTATATGACAGTAGACTTGGGGGCACGAAAGAGGGATTGCGACGTGGTTTGCAGGGTAGTGGCGAGCGAGAGAAATCCCGGATTGTTCGACCGAGGATGGATGAGCTCGATGCTTGTGCGAAGCATACTCGAAGACGAGCCCACGTCTGCCGCAACATGATTTTAAATGATATAACTGAGTGCTTCTCTTTGGCATTTTTTGGTGGAAGAAGAAATTTCTCCCGACGCGGAGAGGAGTTGTGGTCAGGCTAACGAACGCCACAAATTTGCTCTATGCATACCTGCAGCGACGTGTCATATTTCTCGACACACCGTCGTCATATATCTGCCGCCGAGAGAGGTACCTGGTAGTACCTACCAGCACGGTGGCCGTCATTCGGGTTCTTCATACAAACCGAGAGAAGTGAAAGCCCATGAAGTTCCTCCCTTTTCCCCGTGTAATTGATACTTATGCTGTAACACGAGGCCCCCGCCCTTTTCTTTTTGATACCGTAGCATGCCTGCATGCCTCTACACCTAATTGCCATCAGTAGGTGAGAAATGAGCAATTCATTTGTATAGTCAACTGAAAACAAAATCGAAAGATGGCGTGTATCCCTAAGGGGCTGCTCCAGTCTTCGGTGATGGCGTCCTACTTTTAGATATGTTAATGCATTCTATAGAAGCGGGCCGACTGTTAGGGGCTGGGAATCGTATATGGCATGACTCTGCTTGCGAACGGACGTATGGTCACAACGTGGTCAGTCGTGGCGGTTGCAAGCTAAGAATTTGGCCCGATATCTCCATCAGTGAATAAGATTATTGGTGAAAACGTGGAAATCTACACCTCAGTGAGATGGTGTCAAGAGTGTTAATAAAAGATCGGTATACATTTTTGGAAGGACTCCTTACGAGCCCCCTGAGGCTATACGATACTGTCTCGGAAGCTCCATGAATATTATCTAATGGATAGGTAGGCAGGCAGGTAGGTCTAGGTAACGTTAAAATCTGACCGGATTTTAGCGATGGGTGGGCCTAAGACGGTCCGAAGCGAGAGACAAGCCCCCAGACTGAAGATTGGTTACCGGTATTAGCATATTGCAACGAGCAACCCAATACTTATCCAATCTGGCAATTTCAATAGAATCAGCAAAACGCCAATGACGTATTTCTGGGACCTCGAATCAAAGTCGACATGACCCTGGTTCGTCTTACATAGGTCAGATCTATAAATAGAACGTGCTGCAGAGAACGAGAACTAATCGAAACCCCACTCACATGTTTTACCAAGAAGGGTGTTGGAAGGATTTCCCCCCGCCTTGAACAACCCAGGGTTGTTTTCCCAGATTTTTCATCGCATCAGTTTTTGTTGTTAGTTAGGTAAGGAGATGAACTGACGGCCGAGACAACTTTGGGGGCCATGTAGGAGAATGTGTTAAAGAACTATAGAATCTATAGATTTTGTAACGTCGTAGGTAGCACAACTTCAGGTGTCAATCATGAACTGAAGCCTCAATGCTACCTCGATACAACTATACCGAGCTATGTATGTAGCCCTGGTAGATAGCTAACCCACCCGCCGAAGTGGGTTGGCGGTTGGGCGACCTGGAAACTAGAAAGAGATCTGCGGCCTTTTTTGGCACTGGGCTGATCGACGGAGGGGTAATCATGAAGCGAGCGAAAGCTACTATGTACAATCACCTTAGAAGCAACCTTGGGATGACCTCTCTAATATGACACCAACAAGAATTATCTATGAAATGTATAGGAACCAGATCTAATGTAGGTACCTAAAGCAATCAAGTGTTTCTACTTGTAGTTAGAGGCGTAATTGATAGAGTTAAGAGGATTATATACCTAGCATCATCAATCATCAAAGTTGAGCTTAGTTTACAAACTGCCTATTACGGAACGCCTTGTCGCAGTCGTTTATGAATTAACTGGCTGAACGATGCCATCTTCTAATAATCTCTCCCCCTATTTTCTATCCTCGTTCCTTCAACGTACATAACTCTCAATCTTAGATACCTACCTACTACCTACCTACTACCTACCTACATAGTAGTATCTTGTCCATTTAATTCGGATCATTGCCCTATCACCTGTCTTTATGTCGCTGACGAGTACGAAATACATAGCATTGTATGCAAATGCTTTGTTTCTGATTTGCTCTACCTTACGCCAACGCTCCCATCATTTAGGGCAGGTTGGATCGTTTTCTTAACGCGCATTTTTCTACGCCGATCGCGATTCGGGCACAAGCCTATTGGGAACCAAAGTAGCTCGCTCCATCATCTGTTCTACCTAAGCTGTCCTAGGAAATAGAGGAGACGGTGGATGAACTCGATCGTATTTTGAAACCTAACCTGTTTTATTCTCTACCTATTACCTATTATCTATACAATTGCAATTCGCATCAAATCCCATTTTATACGATTTCAAGAGAGCGCGCATAAGCTGGTAGCTATCTCCTTAGCCCCTTGTCCATCCTTTATTCTTTTTTTTGCCCAGACAAGCCAAAAAGGCTTTTTTCGATCAAGCGGGAAAAAAAAAGGGAAAGGGAAAACATCGTCAGCACAGCCCCCCCACAAGAAGAAGAACAGTACGGGAAATCCCTGTAGCTTTAGAGGGGTTGCATGTGCGAGGGACGAATCCCCAATCCTTGGGAGCTTGCGCAGTACACCTTCGTTTCATTCTATCAAATCCCAATTCCTGTACGAAGCGCTTAATTCTGAAGCCCCGTATACTGTACTGTGCTCTATCTTTCTCTGCCTTGCTTCCGGCTACCTACCGCGCTTGTTCAAGATTCGCGGCCGTGGGAGAAGAACAAAAAAAAGGTACCTAACTTACAGAGGAAAAGACAGCGCAAACAAAACAAAAAAGGCCCAATTCCGTTAGGTCAGGGAAGAAAAGCACTGGCGGCACAATAATAGCATTATGCCCTCGTTCGGTCGCATTGGCAAGCATAGCAATCGTTCCCAGCATAATCTGGTCGAGCAACAGCAGCAACAACAACATCATCATATTCTTCAACAACAACAACAACAACAGCAGCAGCAGCAGCAGCAATTACAGCAGCAACAACAGCAACAGCAACAAATTGCATCTCATCAACAACAGGTGGCGGGCAGTGGAGTGACTGCACCGCCCCAGCATCCTCTTCAACAGCAAGTTGCATCTACTGGTAATACATCCTCCGTCTCTGGTCCTGTAACAGGAGGACCAGGCCCTTTAAACTCTGGAGGTCGTCGAGTTTCTGCCGCCGGTATAGTCCCCGTGACTGGACCAGCATCTGCATCCGACTCTACTACCACACCTCCTTCAGCCTCGTCTATCGGTCTTAACTCTAGTGAGTCCTTTCAACAACATCATCATCAACAACAAACATCACAATCACAATTACAAGGCCAAGGTCAAGGCCAAATCCAAATCCAAACCCAAGTACAAGCACAAGCACAACAGCAACAAACTACTCCACATACCTCACCGCACCACCAATACCAGCATCAACAACTTCAGCACCAACTCCAACTCCAGCTCCAGCATCCACACCCACTCCCGCACCACCTCCAACAACTAAGCGGCCAGCAACAAAGCCAGCAACAACCCCAACCCCAACCCCAACCCCTACTACCCCTAGAAGCGTACGGAAACAATCCAAATAATAATTTACCCACTAATACTGTACCCCTCAACCCAGCCCAAGCCTCCGCTGCTTACACCGCGCGACAGAAGCAGCAGCAGCAGCCCCACGATAATTTCGCCGAGCTGGTCTCACGCTCGCAGTCTGCCAGATATTCCCAATTAAACCCACTGCAGACTCAGCAGCAGCAGCCATTATTCGGCATCGCCTCTGCGTCGGTGGACAACCTACCTCAGACCAACATCTCGTCTCCCGCCGCTACTATTAGTTCTCCCAGCCAGCCACCACCCATACCGCATCCACAAACCGCCCCCACCGAGCCAAAGCGATCAGCTCGGAAGCTAATTAAGAACTTCATCGCCGGGAACTCGTCGTCGTCGTTGTCTTCGAGCAGACCTACCTCAGACCACTATCAGGACTCGTCCTCCTACGATAACAATAACAACTCTTCTGGTCTTAGTCTTAGTCGCCGACCGTCCAAGCGAGCGAGCAACACACCGGTAAAAGGGAATCCTTTGTTGTCACGACCTATTGACCATCCCGACTGGGTCCCCCCCTCTTCGTCTTCAGGCACCGGGTCACGCAACCCCCAATCCCCCATCCAACCTGTACGCCACCATCCTGACGACCCCTACTACTCTCTTGCCGTTTCTTCTTCTTCTTCTAACCAAGACATGTTTTTACAGAACCACCCAGATTTGTCTCAGAACACTATAAGAAGAATAGCTGAGCCCGACCCTGACGCCGGCAGCTCGCCCTACGGCCGAGAAGACATTAGCTTCCACCAGCAGCAAGCCATCGCTCAGCACCAAGCTCAGCTGCAGGCCCAAGCTCAAGCCCAGGCCCAAGCCGAACAGCAATTGTACGAAGGCCAGATCGTCGTTGACCAAGCGCAGAATCAATACGAGTACGCATCTCCTTACGAGCAATACCAGACAGGAAGTCGACGCCCATCCGTATTCACGGGCCATCTCAGCGCGGCGAGTCCGCAACCACCCAACCCAGAAACCGTCTCGCAGGTATCACATGAGTCGCCTGATTCCGACTCGGACCTCCAGCAACAGCAACTGCAGCAGCAACAACAACAACAAGTACCAACCAACCCGCAATCCGCACAGGATTCACCCGCCGTGAGCAGCTTCTCACAGCAACCGCAACAACAGTTAGAATCGCAAAGCGCACATCCACATCAACCACAACAACAAGCCTCCATATCGACGACGACGATGCCGCCTGGAGGACCTGGACAGCAGACTCGGCGATCCGGCGACCACGAGAAGCAGATGCGATCGGTCGAGCCTCCGCCGGGGCCCCCGCCGGGCTACAGGCACAGCCAGGGGCCCCTGAGCGCGATGAACCCGCTGCCCCCGACGCCGGGCGTGACGGGCGCCCCGCAGAACTACCGCACCAGCGGCGTGCAGGACCGCCAGCAGCAACAACAACAACAACAGCAGTTCGACGGGCCCGAGGGTGGCCGGAATAGTCCCCAGCCATCCACGAACGCGGAGCGGGAGGCCGACCCGGAGAAGCAGTTCAAAGATCTATGTACGCGATAACCTTGCCTATCTACCTATTTTACTTACCTACATACCTTGTACTTCTTCCTACTTACTTACTGCTACTTTACCTACTCATCTAAAAACAAGAAAGAAAGAAACGAAGAGATAGAGATTGCTAATATGATTCGGTCCCACCAGTAACCAAATACAAAAACGTCAAGCGGCTCTACTTCGACGGCAAGTCGCAGATCGAGCAGCTCACGTCGCAAGTAGAACAACTGCAGAACGCGGTGGCGAACCAGCGCATGTCGCAGTCGCGCACGGCGCTGGACGACAGCGAGTACGCGACGCGGTTCAGCCGGCTGAACGGGGCCATCAACAACCTGGCCTTCAACATCCGCAAGGACTGGCGCGTGCTCCCGCCGTGGATCGAGCGGCACGTGAGCGCGGACGCGATCCGGACGGGCAAGCAGGAGATGACGGCCGTCGGCCGCGCCGTCATGTCCAGGTGGCTCGTCGACGACATCTTCCACAAGTGCTTCCACCCCGCGCTCGACTTCGCGCTGAGCGCCCACCTCAAGCAGGTCGAGCAGAACATCCGCCGCTTCTCCTACACCCTGACCAGCCAGGAGGAGTACGACGCGCTGACCGCCAAGGTGGTCAACTGGCGCATGGCCACCCTCGAGGGGCTCGGACACATGCTCGGCGGCGCCCCCGAGAGCCAGGAGTTCCGCGCCGAGTTCACCAAGATGGCCACGGCCAACCTGACCGCCACCCTGTACCAGTACCTGACGGACCCGCCGCCCCCGGGCGTCGACGGCAGCGCGTCCATGATCGTCGAGCTCGCCGTTGGGATTGCGGCGAACTTGCCTCTCGAGAGCCGCGACGTCGCTATCTCGTACCCGCTCCCCGGCGATCCCATCCAGCCCGACATCATGGAGCTTGAGAAGTCCGGGCTGCCGCCGCTGCCGGAGCCTGTCGACGAGATCGACGATGGTGGCGGGAATGCGAATGGCGGTACTAATACTAACAACAACAACAACAACAACAGCAGTAGTAGTAGCGCCGCCGCTGGAGCTGGAGCTGCGGTTGTGGCTGCTGGTGATGGTAAGGATGGAAGCGATAAGACTGCGGCTGCTAAGCGCGACAAGACTAAGAGCGGCGGCATGCTGACGATGCTCAGCGGCGCGGGCTCATACCCTTCTAGTCGCAAGGGCAGCGCCGCGTCGGTTGTTACCGATGCGACTGCTTCGGGTGCTTCAGGGGTGGCGGTACAGCAGCAGCAACAACCGCCGCCGAAGGATGCCTCCAAGGTGCGGTTCGCGGGCTTCGTCGCTGTCGAGGTTCGTGGGCGACAGGTCTTGGTTAAAGCTCCAGTCTGGAGTTTGGGCTGAGTGAGCATTGATATCGAAATGCTTTGCTCTTGATTCAATATCGATGTGGGGAGGAATGGAAAGGAGAAGGAGGATCAAGATGGGAATGGAAAGATACCTACCTACGTACCTACTTACACACCCAACGAACTTCCAAGGTACAATCCTGATGGCAAGAAAGAAAGAAAGAAAGAAAAGGAAGGATTTAAAACAACATATAACTCATCTACCTGCCTAATTATTTCTTCCATTCTCACCCGCAAGCAAGCAAGCAAGAAAATTCAAAGATTCAAAGATGACGACGGCTTCGTGGCCAGAGAAGGCATTTAGTTAGTTAGGCGAGTGAAGCAAAAAGTGATGATGGTAGTGGTGATGGTTTTTCTATGTCGCGGCCCTTTTAAGTAGTATGTATGGATGGAATGATATAGTATGGTATATACCCAGCCCGGCTTCGAAGGGATCGAAACGAATGAATATCATGACGGACGGGTTACGTGAGGAGGAGGGGATCGAAAAAAGTAGGAAATAAAAAATAGGGAGAAGTGAAGTATAGTAAAGTAGTAGCTCGAAGCTAGCTAAATCTTCTAGTCATATAAACTAAGAGGTGGTGTAATATTCAAAAGTGCCCTGCCTACCTACCTACCTACCTACCTACCTACTATGGGATTGTCACTACATATGGTTATCTCTAGGTTATAGCATCTTATGTTCACTTGCTGCTTTATACTACATTTATATCGGCCTGGCCAAGCTAAGACGTGCTTTATGGACAGATCTCAAGTGGCGTAGTTTTGACTGAAGGACTTTTATTTAGACATAGACACAGACCAGAAGACATTCATGACTCAAGCACTCAGGACTCAAAACTCAAGACACATTTAGAATAAGCAAGTGAGAATGTATTATACTCGAAAAACAAAGCAGCAGATTTGCGACAACGCCTAAACTTAAGTACACATCTCTCTTATCAATCCCTTTCCCTTTCCCCGAAACAAAAAACTCCCCTTGCCGCCTGGGAAACCCAAATCAATGCAAATAATTGCCATCACGCAAACTTCAGTCACCACTCCGAAGTCGACCAAGACTATGGCTTTCTCAGAGTTGCACCAGGCGTATCTGTTCCTCGTCCAAAGAAGGGGATCGGGTTTCTTCTTATTATGTATGTGTACTTGCCTTCTCTCCCTCTTCACTTAGTCTGATGACTTTGGGTGGCCTGGCGTTGCGTGCATGTCGAGAAAAAAGAAAAAAAGAAAATCAGAGATGCTGCTGCTATCATTAGGTCTCATGCAATGAGACGGACTTCCATCCTGATGGTGTGAAGTCCCTAAACTTCCGTAGCCTGACTAGAAGAATGAAATGCAAGCATGCATGGACATAATTGTAGGTAAGTCGACTAATGAACTGGCAGAAGCGTGGATCAAAATACCAAATCCATTATTTCGCCATCAAGGAAACAAGTGTCGAGAAGAATGTCCATGGTAGAAAGAAGATGTGGTGTAGGTAAGGCGGCATGCAAGTATTGATCATGATGGTCGTGAGAAGATCAATATCTCTTAACTTTTGTATCGTACCGGGCATTATTATCGTTTCCTCGTTTTCTGTTTGCCAGATACCAATCGTGAATACGTGACTTGTCACAGGTAGCTTAGACGGCCATGCTCTTAGTCCGGGAATGGACTCGTCGCGTCTCGGCACGCTTGCGAAGCATCTCCTCCCGCTTAAGGACGAGCTCGCACCACTTTCGGCGGCCGTTGGGGTTGGTGGCATCGTCTTCACCGCTGGCACGGCCTATGACGTCGCCTAAAGCCTTCATCCAGCCCTGCTTGTCTTCACGGGTATCGGCGTAGAAATCGATAATTTCACCGTTGTTAAAACGAATACGGAAACCCTCTTCGACGAACATGTAGCCTTCCTCCTCCTCGGCGAAGGCAGACCGACGTCGCTTGCCATTGCGACCCGTAGTCTCGGGGTCGGTAAGTTGTCGACGGTCATCAATCAGTCGCTTGGCATTGGAGAGATTAATGGTGGCCCGAGGTTGACGGGTTGTCTCGTGGTAAGCTGTGAGCTTGGTTCCAACCAACTTGAAGTAACGACGACGCCAGTACTGTTGTTTTCTCGTGTTAGCATTTATGATTTTTGAAACTGAAATTGGTTTCAAGGAATAAGAACTTACAGGGCAGTCACCACCTTGCTGGCTTAGATGTCCCTCCCAGTTTTTGCTAAGTCGCTCTTCGGCAGCCTTCAGCTCTCGAATACACGAACTCATGCTCTTGGGCATGTCGTCCTCGACGGTTCCCTTGGGTCGCGGCACGAAGAGTAGTTGAACTTCGAGCTTGCCGATCTTGTAAGGTGCTTTGCGCACCACTGAATTGCTAGGAACACCAGCGCGCTTGCTCTTCACACTGTTCGCAAAGCCAACCTCCTCCATGGCCCACTCGTTGAAGGCAGCGATCTCTACCATGTAAGGTCGGCCGTAGCAGCGGGACTCGTGCTCCTTCAGACAGACATACGAGCGTGCAAAGGTCCCATTCTCCGCTGCGAGAGGAGAGAGCAGGTCCCAAGCTGTGGGTATGGCACTTCGCTGCTTGGCAGCGGCAGCTTCGCGCTGGGCCAGAGCATATGCCTCCTCCTCTGCGCGCTGACGAGCCTCCATCTCCTTTCGCTTCTTCGGGCTAGCGAAGACGCGGGAGAAGGTAGATGACTTAGGCTTTGAGGCCTTGGACGGCGCGATCGACACACGCTGAGGCGCGGGTCGCTCCAGCTTCACATTGAGAGTAAGTTGGAACTCGAGCTCGTTAGGCACGACCAACTCAAACTCCTGGCCAATTGGAGCATTTCGGGCTAGCTCAAGCCACGATGTTGTGACACAGTGTACACCATTGTCAAGGGTCAGGTTGAACCAGGTTCGTTCATCTAGTAGAAGTCAGTATTTGAGTAGTAACAGAGGGGGGTTAAGTCCACGATGGAGTACTTACTCTTAGGTAGGGGAAGATCAAGGTCCTTCACACCCATCACCTTGATAAACAAGCGGCCTCGTTCGCCACACTCATCAGTAGCAAGCTCACAGCTTTCCTCCTCCGGCAGTGCACTCATTGCTATGGCGTTGCTCTCCTGGCCTGGAAGAGGTGGTGCTGGGCCTCCAACGGTTGGGCCGTGTCTCTTTCGAATGCTCTTCCTGTGCTTACCGTTCCAGGGTTCGACAGTCCACGACTGTGGCCGTTGCTGCTGCTTGACTGGTGAGTTACCGGCGGATCGAGATGTGGGGCGGAATTCCTCTGTCTCCTTGTCACTGGCCGTCACAAGTTTTGTGTTCTGGCGCATAAGATATCCGCGCTGTTTGGTGATATGAAAGTTAGTCTTTGTTGAACTGTGAGACAAGCTGGTTTTGGTTGGGGATCTCTGTAGTGAAGGCTTGGACACTTGTCTTGCTTGGTTGTTGTTGTTGTTCTTGGTAAACAAGTCATAGGCATTGGGGAGGTTCTGGGTTCCAACCTTTTGTGCCTCGATGACCCGCTCAAAATCCTGATCAAGACTTAGGCCCAAGTCAAGATCCAATGTCAGACTACGTTGCTTAAAGCTGGGGTGTCGTTCGAGGAAATCATCTCCGGTGGGGACTTCCAATGAATCGGGCGCCAGATCCCGAGAGAGTCGGTTACGGTGTCGGTCGGGAATCGGTGGTACCTGGGGAGCAACCTCGCGGCTTACATGTCTACGAGCCTCACGCATGGCAACGATATCCGAGGGAGTTGCAGAGGCACGTGTCTTGAGCTTAGAACCAGAAGCCCTAATTGTCGCTTCACGCTCTGGGATAGCTGGCGACTCGATCAGTGGTTCTTCAATGACTTCCTCCTCTTCCTCCTCTTCTTCTATCTTCTCTTCCATCTCCTCTTCCATCTCCTCTTCCAATCCTCCCTCCTCTATCTCTTCGAGTTCCTCCTCCTCATCCATAAAGGAATCCTCAGTATCGGAGATAGGGTGGTGAATAACGGATTCAGGAGTGCCAGGCTCTTCCTCATCGTCAAACTCATCATCTTCGGGCTCACCCCATCCCGAGCCATCATACATCGGCTTTGACAAGGGCTTCTTCTCTGGGGTGTATGGCCGTTGCAGGTAGGTCTGCGCATCTGACATTCTATGACCTTCAGAGTACGTAAGCGCGCCCGCTTCCTTGGGCTTGGGAAGCATGTGAGATTGCAAGCTACGGGTGAACTCTGCTTCCTTAATGCTAGGGTTCACCTGGGGGAGAGTAGCGCTGAAGTTCGTGATAGCACCTTCAGATGCGGGACTAGCGGCTCGGGGCGTTGTGACTGACTCCTCTTCAGCCTGTGTGTCCACCTCGGGTTGGGGCTTCTGAGGCTCATCTGAGTAATGGCTGTCTGTGTCATCGTCATTGTCATCCTTTTCGGATGCAACATCAGATACAACATCAGATGCGGCGTCTTCATCCTCGTCTTCAGATCGATGGTATAGATCATAAACGTCACCTTTATCATCTTCACTTTCGTGGATCACCACGCTATCTTCAGACTGCTCCGCAATGTCATCAAGAACCGAGTCTTCGATACTTGCGATGGGGACGTCCGGGTCGTAGGGGGTGCTACGAGAAGGACTCGAGTCTGGGGCAGGCGAGTTGAAGGTGAAGTCGGATTCTCGATCGAGTGCTTTGTTGCCATTAACACGACGAAGGATCGATTGGCGGGAAATGCTAGGAAGTTGATAGTCCATGTCAAGTCCAGACAAGTCACCGACGGCATCATCTTCCTCATTCGATGTGACATCGTGGTCTTCTCGCTCTGGAGTAGGGCTCAATACTCTATCACGGGCACCTGCTCGTCGCATTCGGCGCTCTCGCTGTTGTTCTGCGAAAGATTTGGGGGATTTCTCGGATTTGGGGCTTGTCTCGTCAGAAAGCATCATAAGCTTCAGACGTTCCTCTAGAGACATGTTGCCGTTTCCAATATTGTGCATCTCCGATTTGCTCACCGAAGCAGGAGGTGGTGAAGGGAGACTTCGAGGAGAACCTAGCATACGCTCCGCTGTGGCATTGGAAGACCCAGACTGGGATCGGGCGTGGCCCATACCTGGCAGAGGAGGGAGGGGACGGTGGTCACTGCTTGTAGTTGTAGAGGAATCAGTTCGAGCATGTTGTGGGCGAATAGCGACGGGAGAAGAGGATGCGGCATCAGGCATAGGACTACTGTCGAAACGGGCTTCTCGGTCTTGACGCCAATCATCAGGTCCAACGACCGGAGTCTTGTCTGTGTCTTCCAGAGTCGCATCGAAGCTATCTTCTTGTCCTTCGCCGTCCTCTCCGTGGTAATGGCCATAGATGTAATCTTCATCCTCTTCGTCATCCTCATAACTGCCTTCTCTAGAATTGGTCCCAATAGAGGACAGATCAGGAGTGGCCATCTCATACTCGTTGATCTGGGGAGGCGCAGCATCGAATGTTACCGACTTGGCATGTCGATGGAGAGATCTACCAACTGGTAGCTCACGTTCGTCAACGGAGGATGGATCTGAGAAGATGTCGGTATCGTCCGCGTCGTTGCCGTTCCTGAAGCGGGTTGTGGATAGTGATGATTTTATTGGTGATGATTGCTCCTTGCTTGGAGATTGAGGAGAACTGAGGACTCCTCCCGGACGAGCACTGCTCTTGGTAGGTGTGTACATCGGGATGCTGGTCTGGCTTTCTGATCGACCATGGTTGGATCGGTAACCGGAAATACCAGCGCCACCATAGGCATTTCCTTGAACCTTGGCAAGGGGACGCTCGAGTGTCGGTATGCGGGTCGGGTCATACTCTTGCTTCTGTTCTCTGGCGAACATGGTGCTGTTCTTCACTCGCGAGGCCTTCTGTAGGCGCTCGATAGAGGAACGCCTGTTAGGCGATGGAGAACCAGTGCGACCGCCATACAGGTCATTCTCGATTCGTGTGTTATTAACGTTACGGTTTTGCCAGAATAGGCGTGGAGAAGCAGTGCTGTCCAGAGGCGAAGATTGGAATGGAGAGGAATCGGTGTTAAGACCCATCTTCTGCGGCGCAAGTGTTAGAAAGGGGTACACTGTATCAATTCAGGGTTTGGATTAGATTACCTTTGGGGAGGGCTGGCCGTTCCAGCTAGGAGAGTTTCGTCGCTGTTCAGTAGCTGAGATCTCAGACAGTGGGCGAGGAATGCCACTCTTAATTGGCGACGAGACGGGAGTGCTGTTCTTAGAGATACGCAGAGGCTGTGTCACCTGGAGATTGAATGATTAGCCACATGAGACCTTTACATTCCTTGAAGAGGATCACTCACCGGCTGCTCATCAGAAGCCATGTTGGCAGATATAAAGTTCCAAGATGTCTTCCGATTATCGCAGATTCATAACTCCAAAAGGAGATGAAAGAAAAGAGTACAGAGAAGCGATGTTTAAGTTTACGATAGAAGCGTAACAAGACACAAGGTGGAATGCAATGTGCAAGTGAATAATAGGTAAATAAGTTTGGTTGATGCGCAAGGCAAAAACAGTTGTTGAGGAAATGTTTGTTTGTAGGTTGAGAAGAGAGGAGGATGGAGAAGGTAGACAGTTGGACTGATTGGCCAGTTCAGTCGACAGCAATGTTTACACTCGGCGGAAAACGAAGTGTAGACAATTGCCGATGCAAAAAATAGAAAGGAATTGAGTTATAGGGTCAAGTGGAAAGACACCAAAAGTATCATGGCCCAACCGAAAAGAATCGTGATGTCTTTCGTTTTGCAAGAAGGAAAGTCAACAAAGACGGTGTGTTGTGACGATAGCAGATGTCGACGACCTGATAACGGGATCGGGGAAGTTGTAGTGTTGTATTTGGAGGGCGAAGAAGTAAACAGACATGGGATAGTGGGGGGATGGAGGATAGTGGCCAAGGCGCTCCCCAAACAGTTGCTCACCCCACCAAACTTACCAAGTGCCCGCCGCTAAATTCAAGGAATCCAGGCACTTCTTTCCAGGTTTGCCAGCCTATTCCCCGTTGCAGTTGCCTAGACAACCTTTTGAAGCACGGACCATTCAGCAGTCCAAGGTGGATTCTTTTTTTTGTGTCTCAGGTTGAATTAAGTAGGTACCCAGGTACTAATGCACACCATCATGCGAAAACCCGCCTAAAAAACAATGTGCATATGCATGATAATAGTGCAACTCCAACCACCTGGTTATTATTATACGAGTACTGTTTGCAAGTAACAGGTCTTTCTAAATGACAAATTCAATTGCACTTATTGAATTATCAAATTATGTAAAATTCAATTGAAATTTGATCATTGTATTTTTTTTGTTTTCCTTTTCTTAATAAAAAATAAAAAATAAAAAAAGAGGTGAGTCAATACGGATGGCTGCGTAATAGGTTGTTGCACCATGTTACGGACTCGATTGCGATTGGTGTTACGCGATGCAGGGTTATCCCGATCTGCTTAGTATATCGGGCGTCTATTATGCACCATCCAACCAATCAGATTGCTAGTAGACACATCTATACTCTTGATTTTTATTTAATCGTCCGGTTAACCATCCAAGTATAACACACCCTACTAAGAACATACTGAGCAGATCAATCATGCGAGGCCTTGTCAGATCCTCGGAGGGAAAACTAAATCACGAAGACCTGCATAGCACTGAGAAACAGACACGAGGAACGAATGAAAACACAATATTTGAACAAAAGAATCCAATTGGTATGTATTTCAGCTCCTGTAAGGACTGGTCAATATGGTATCAGATGCACCCGCAAAGAAGCCACAATAAAAATTACAAAAATAAGACAAGTATCATGAACGTAAACGACCATTTTTCAGACTCCAAACCCCGAGCTCCTGTATGCCTGCCCATCCCTTGTATTGACATGTAATCCCGAAGCGCTTATTCTTCCTCCTCGACGACCTGCTTCTGCGCAATGTAGAAGCGATCGCCACCTTTCTCGTCTCGCTCGTGCTCAAGCGCGACCTTGCTAAGATGGGTGAGGATGTTCTCCATCATAGTGTCTTGGGCGGACCTCTTCTTACGGCCGAGGTCGTTCAGGCTACGCATGCGCGTAAGCATCTGGTAAACGATGGCAATGACAATCACGCAAGCGATCGAGTAGATCCATACAACCACAATGGTGAGAATGTCGGTGTGGCCGTTATCGGAGAGCTTGGAGGAGATAGATATCGGGCTAGAGGGCTCGCCCAGGCCACCCGAGAACCAACCAAATCCGGCGAAAAGAGACGCGAGGATGTCCACACCGAAGATGGCACTAACTAGCTGCCAGGAAGGATAAGTCTCGAAACCACGGGTGACGAAGATAAGCCAGTTCTCCGTCAGGGATACCTGCAAGAAAATGATCTCCTGGATGGATCCGTATTGCTGAATGACACCACCATCAGGGATCCAGAGAGTGCCGCGGAGAACCCAGGTTCCGAGGGCGAGAAGAGCACCGAGGACAACGCTGATAATCCAGATCTTGGGAAGCTGCCATTCTACAGGTCGCTTCTCGTAATGCGCATTGTCATAAGCGACAGCGATGGTAGCCAGATCAGCAAACAAGGCAAGGAAGACAATAAGATCGGCGCGGATCGTCTCGTTGATGATGATCATGGAGGTGACCAGGTAGATCTCGAGATGTAAGCAGAGAGCAATACGGTACTGGATGTAAGCCTTCATGCGCTGGAAGATTTGACGCGAGATCTTGATGGCAGAGACGATAGTGCTAAGACCGGGAGCAAGGAAGACAATGTCAGCAGCAGCCTGGGCTGCTTCAGTTGCACCCTCAACAGCGATACCACAGTCGGATTTCTTGAGTGAAGGAGCGTCGTTAACACCATCACCAGTCATGGCTGTCAAGTGACCACGTTGCTGAAGCATTTCAACTACCTGGTACTTGTGCTCGGGGAACACCTCGGCGAAACCGTCAGCCCTCTCACAGAGATCGTGGATAGCCGTGCCGGCCATGTCACTATGGAGCAATTTGTCCGAGTTGTAAACCTTGGTGCCCAAAGCCAACATTCTGCATGTCTCCTTAGCAATAGCGATGGCGTCACCAGTCAACATCTTGACCGAAAGACCAAGAGCTTGGGCCTCGGCGATGGTTTGGGCAGTGTCGGAACGAGGAGGGTCAAATAGCGAGATCATTCCCAGCATCTCCCATGGGCCATCTTCCTCCTGGACAGCGACGGCGAGGGAACGGAAACCACGACGAGCAAATTCGGTGGCCTTTTCACGGAAGAGAGCGGCTTGCTTTTCACTGCAGTCCGTCAAAGCCAAGACAGCCTTAGGAGCACCCTTAGCACAGGTGTATCGGACGCCGTTGTGAGTGCAGATGGAAGTAATGCGCTTGGAGACAGGATCAAAGGGGGTAAACTTATCAGTCTTCCACCCTTCGCTGATCATCTCCTTCGCCTTGGGGTAACGCTTGAGAGTAAGAATAGTAATCTTGTCGATGGGGTCGAGAGCCTTGATGTTGTGCGACGAAGCCAGAGCTGCAACAGCCATCATCCAGTTGATGTCAACACCTTCCATAACGAAAGGCTCGCGAACAGAGAGTTGGTTGGCCGTCAGAGTACCGGTCTTGTCAGAGCAAAGGATATCGACACCAGCAAGCGACTCAATGGCTGTCAACTTTTGCACAATAGCCTTCTCTTTCGCAAGGTACGCAGCACCAACAGCTAGTGTAGTCGTGGTGACAACGGGAAGACCGACAGGGACACCAATAATCAGGAGGATAAGTGCGTAAGTCATCAAGTTGGTCGAGGTCTCTTCCTCAGCGATTTGAAGGTTGCGGTAGAAGCCACCAATCCAGGCGACGAGAATCCAGAAAACGACAAGGACCAAAAGCGTAGTGCCAATAGAGTCCATGATAGCCTTGAAATGTCCCGAGTCTTTCGCACCCTGAACGAGAGAAGCAGTCTTGCCCACGAACGAAGCCTGAGCACCAGAAGTAACGACGGCGTAGGCCTTACCACGCTTGCAACCGGTGGTATAATAAACAGTATCGGTCATGTACTTTTCAACAGCGAGGGATTCACCAGTGATGGCGCTCTGGTCGATAGCAACGATAGCATGGCCGACGTGGGGAGTTCCCTCCTCGTCGGTTTCCTCGAATTTCTCCTGGTGCGGTGATGTAACGTCTTGAGCCGTGAGTTCAGCGTGGTATTGGGCCTGGCCGTTAGGATTGTCGTACTCGCAGATGAGGCGAGAATCACCAGCAACAACGTGACCTTCCTCGATGATAATCTGTCATTACAATTAGTTATACAGCACAATAAGAAGCTCCGCAAGTCGGGACTTACGATGTCGCCAGGCACAAGTTCCCTAGCTTTGATCTCGATCTCTTGACCATCACGAACCACATGCGCCTTCATAGCGATGTCTCCCTTCAAGCTGGCCACCACATCGGCAGCTTGCTTCTCCTGGTACCATCCGACAATAGCATTTAGTAGCAAGATACCAATGATGATTCCGGCATCAAGCCAATCTTCCATGGCCAAAGCGATGATGACAGCGACTTCCATGACTATTGATTAGGTTAGCAAGTGAGAGCGAGTACACCGAGCCATGATAGACAAACCATATAGAACCGGACCACGGAAGAAACCGATGAACTTGAGAATCATGTTCTCCTTCTCGGAGGAAAGCTCATTCCATCCAGAGAATTTTCGCCTTCTTTCGACTTCCATCGACGAAAGGCCATCTTTGATGTCCGTATCCAACCAGTCGCTCGGGGTTTCGAAGTCGCTCAGAGAAGCTCGAGCATAACCATCCTTGCCACCTCTCCAGAATGCCCACCATGGCCTCTTCTGTTCTTGATGGGTGAAGTCCTCCTCCCCCGCTTCCGCATTGGGGTCTCTGTATGTGTCGACATAACGAACCAAGCTGAAGACAAGTTAGCTACTGGCAGAATAAGGCTCGAGTTTCCATTATAACTTACGCTCTGTACTCGTCCAAGTACGGGTTGTCTCCGTGGTTGTTTGTGTCGACAGCATTATTCCTTGTGTTTTCTGTTAGGAAGCTACCGGCTTCCAGGTCCTGATCGGACGTCTCTTCTATCGTAGTGTCGATATAATTCGGCGGGGCCGCTCCCCTCTGCTTATTACTGCTACTGAAAACTTTGATGTTCTTAAAGTTGGGTGCCATGATGACCCTGAATACAGCCCAGCTGTGTCAAGAATAGAAGATAGAAGAGACGTAAGGAAAAAGAAAAGAGATGCGGAAGTTGAGGAGAGGAGTAAAGTGGTGGTGGAAGTGGCAGGACAACACAACACAAACTTCAACTCAGAAGACCAGAGGACATGATGCCTACTTATACAAAATGCTCATAGACAAGATAAGTTAGCAGCGACGCGATGCCGTCCATCACGAAACTCTTGGCCAGTCGCTTCGAAGCGCCCCCGGGAGATGTCATCCTGCAAGGGACTACACTCCACAAGCAAATTAGCTAGATACTAGAACTACCCTTTTACGGGGCAAGGCGACAACCTGAAGCTTGTCGTGAAAGTAGCTACTAAGATTTTCGTCCGTAGAGAAGACTGGGTATCAGACGAATTGACCTATCACAAGTCGCGTATTCGTTGTATTAGCGGTAGGGGTCTTTCTTACAAAAAGGCCCGTGGTATTATGTCGATCTGTTTCGAGTTGGTCGTTGCGGTTATTGCAAGCGGCTTCACGGTAGCGTTTAGCCAAGACGCGCTCGATGTCCGCGGATGTGAAAATGCCTCACCGGGGTACGGTTGGCTCGAGCCAATCGATCTCCTACGGGATCCGGGGTATCGATGAGCGTACGTAGTCCCTGGCCCGAGGTTTCAGTGCCGATGAAATTTGAAACCACCGCCCTATTGAAGTTGGAAGGGCAGCACGTGACGTTTTATACTATTTATGAATCCTGGCATCGAAGAAACAAACAAGAGAAGGTTGAAACAGAAACATTCGGTAGCCAAGCCGTCCGGGGACCTTTTCAAAAACACATTCAAGCTTCATCTGCCCGTCTTGACTCTGGAGAAGGCGGTTTTGCCAAGAGATATCCTCATTGATCGTCTCTTCTGGAATAACCCATTACAAAACAGAAACGACAAATGACAAGCTATTAATAGCTTATACTTGGTGTTTATACTGTAGCGATGCTTTACATTCTTCAAAGGCTTGTTAGGCAGTCCGTCTTGGCTTAGACTAGGAAGACCTATACCAGCAATAAGTATCAAGCATCTGAATGTTTGGTCAATTAAACATGATGGAGAAAGACGAGGGCGTTTAAAGTCGTTCCCAATCTCGTCTCTATGGTTACACTGTCCACCCCTCAAAGACAGGGTTGGCGGTGACGAGCATAACCTGGCTAACAGTTTCCTATGATAAGCTTTATTGTCAAGGTTCTGGAGGGCCGCAAAATGAGGAATGGAGCATCTAGGTACAGTCGAAAAGGCGTCGCTGAACGAGTAGTTCCCTGTACATAGTAATATCATGACTCTACTATTTTGATTCAGCTGTTTAGTTAATAAGGACATGAACATGAATATGAGATGGTCCAGACAATAGCAATGAAGAACAAAGTGAAACAGAAGGGGAAGGGTGGTCCTGAATTATCTTTGGTGTTTAGTTGTTTTGTTAGGCGGAAAAGTAACACTGAAAGTGCAGATTGAATCGAATACCCATCATTCAGCTCGCCTCGATCGTGCTGGAGAATCTGAGAGATTGCTGTGGCATATGATGCCCGAGCGGTCGCGCTTGAGATTGGAGCTCCAGTAAGAGTGCTACAACCAGGACATGGATGATGGCATCGTGGATAGATTTCATGTCGGTCTAACCCCATAGTGACGATGGTCCGGACGCGGAGCTAAAGTGATGCCTTTGCAGGTGATTGTGTCTCTTCAGCCGGGTTGTTTGAAACTCAAGCAACACAAACGATTACTGGCGCTGCAACCACATCAATGTAGCAGACCGATCTTAGGCCTAATATTGCGAAGAAATTGTGCGGCAAGTCAGAACAGAATATTGAGGGAATAGGGATCGTCGAGCCAGTTATATGAAAAAGGAAGTTTTACTGGGTAAGAGTGTGTTGTAAGGGTATGCTTGGCCAAAACTCTTGGCTTTATTGGTGCGGCATTGGTGATTTAGACCAATCAAATTAGCTAACCTAGATCGCTTATCAAAGCCAAGAACTAAAAGAGTTCCAGAGTCGGACAGGACAGCCTCACTAACAAAAGCTTAATCCCCTTTTCAAATACATGTAACACTGTACTTAGGTATGTATGCATGTACAGCTATACTTGCATATGTTAGCACGTACCAATGCTGCATGTAATTCAGGGATGAAATAAAAATTCTTAAATTAATTGGATTTCTCGTGGGGGGTTTTCAACTGCCGGGCTCTGAAATAGAGAATGGTAATTTAATGCTATTGTTATGTAAGCGTGAGACTAAGTATTATTGATAAGAAGACGCATAATTGATATGCATAATAAATTTGTGCAGGTATGAAGATGGAGGGTAAAAAGTTACTCCGAACTCCGCATGGCAAAGCTAAGATAGCGAAAGATAACGAATTATTTTTTTGAACCAACTTTGAAGATTGAAGTGGGCGCTGATCGATCAGATCGTTCAAGGTGGGAAAAGCAACCAAGTTATTCCAAACTCTACAGCCACCTCAGTTACCACCACGATCCTTACATCATGAAGCGCAAGTTAGATGAGAATGATGCGCCTGCATCAAACGTTACCAAAGAGACACCGAACGCAGAAGAGACCACCTCAACGTTCGCAGACCTCGGCCTTGACAGCAGGCTCCTACAAGCTACAGCCAGTCAGAACTGGCAGACTCCAACTTTGGTTCAGAGCAAGGCTATACCTCTAGCCATTGATGGTTGCGATGTGTTAGCAAAAGCAAAGACGGGTTCAGGCAAGACCGCCGCTTATACTCTACCCATCCTTCAAGCCATTCTCAAGCGCAAACAGGTAGGAACAGACCTTACACCAGATCTTATCAAGCATTGGTATACCCGGAGACTAATTTAGAGCTAGACATCGACCGCATCATACACAGCAGCCCTCATTCTAGTTCCGACGAACGAACTCGTAACCCAAGTCTCTAAAGTGCTCGAAACCCTCACTTCCTTCTGTTCCAGAGAGATCAAGGTCTCCAAGTTATCCGACAAACTTTCCGATGCCGCCCAACGTGCCGTTCTCTCTGATTCGCCTGACGTAGTAGTCGCAACACCTGCAAGGGCGTGGCATAACATCAAGAACTCGGCGCTGTCTTTAGAAAAGTTAACACATCTAGTCCTGGACGAAGCAGACCTCGTGTTATCCTACGGCTACGATGAAGATTTACAAAATGTCGCATCATCCTTACCAAAGGGACTTCAAACTACTCTTATGAGTGCCACGCTGACTCCAGAGGTTAACACACTCAAGGGACTTTTCTGTCGAAATCCGACAGTCTTGGACTTAGTAGAGCCTGACCAAGATGGTGGGGGTGTTTCACAATATATAGTCAAGTATGTGTGCCTCTTTGAATTACCGGAAAAAAACCCGTAAATCTAACAAATACATAGGTGTGGCGAAGACGAGAAATTCCTCCTGATTTACTGCATGATCAAACTTGAGTTGATCAAGGGCAAGGCCATCATATTTGTCAGCGACGTAGATCGATGTTATCGACTGAAGTTGTTCTTCGAGCAATTCGGAATTCGAAGCTGTCTTCTAAACTCTGAATTGCCAGTTAATTGCCGTACTCACGCGGTCGAGGAGTTCAACAGGGGGGTTTACAATATCATAATCGCTTCCGACGAAAATGAGGTGATTGGCGACGAGAAAGACCAGGAGGAGGGAGAAAATGATGAATCAGGAAAAAGGAGCAGCGAGACGTCAGAAAAGGGTGACCAAACCAAAGCCATCGTTCCATCTTCCAAAAAGCGCAAATCTTCACGTCGCGACAAGAACTACGGTGTTTCACGGGGAATCGATTTTAAGAATGTTGCTGTGGTTATCAACTTCGATCTTCCCTTATCGTCTCGCTCCTATTTACATCGAATTGGGCGAACGGCACGTGCCGGGCAATCAGGCATGGCTTTATCTTTCGTCATCCCGAAGGAGAAGTTCCGAAAACATTTGCCTACGAGCATCGAGTCGGCAGAAAACGACGAGAAGGTACTTGCCAGGATCACCAAGCAGCAAGAGAAGAGGGGCCAAGAAGTTAAACCGTATAGTTTTGACATGAAGGCAGTGGAGGCTTTCCGCTATCGAATGAATGATGCTCTCAGAGCCGTCACGAAAGTTGCCATCCGAGAGGCTCGTCTACGAGAACTCAAGCAGGAGCTGCTCAAGAGTGAAAGCTTGAAGCGTCACTTTGAGGAAAACCCCTTAGAAGTACGCCATCTTCGTCACGATGTCGAACTTCGAACAACAAGAAGCCAACCTCATCTTAAACATGTCCCTGATTACCTATTACCTAAGGATGGCAAGAAGGCCATCACTCCCAATGATGTTGGGTTCGTACCATTCAAGAAGGTTCTTGATGGGAAAGGTAGAAGAGGCAGAGTGTTCAAGGGCAAGGGTAAGAGGTTTGGTGGTCGTAAGAATGATCCGTTAAAGTCATTCAAGGCAAGGCCCAAGACTAAGTAAAACAGAGTTGATTCTGGCTGATGAGAAACACTTGGTCTTATTCCTTCTTAGCTAGTCTCATAATCATAGATACCCATAAATACAAATGAGTCTAGTCGTACCATTCAAGTTGACTACCTACCTATATACCTAAGGTTCTGCCACAATGTTATCACATAAGCAACTTAAGTATGTACATTCAGTCGTTTCAACAGGTACTCGGTATTCTACTAATACACGCACTTCAAAAATACATGTAAGGTAGGTCAACACCATTTACATAGCTACTATAGCTCACACTACAATATCAACCTAGGTGGTTTAGACTAACTAATACTAACTTATAACCCAATTGAAGAGCATTCTTGACGTCCATGCATTGACTACATACACTGAAGCTCGTATACTCCACTATCCTTGCCTGAAATGACCAAACATGAAGTCTGACGGCACTTTGCACACCCCTTTCCCTTGATCATTACATGCATAGATAGATACAAGTACATTATTTATTTTCTTAACTTTCCTCTATTCTAAAGAAAGTAAATATTAACTGCTTCCGCTACAAGTTATTCGCTCCTGTTTCTTAACATTGCGTCTAACGATAAATTTGATACACTGTATTTCTGACTCTCTACAGTACAGCGAATCGGAACTACTGCGTAAGACGCCTTAAGTGCCCCATCCTTCACCGAAATAGAGACATGGGATAGAGAGATAGAACCAGATAGACACAGTAGAAGAAGTACAGTGAGGGGAAACCTTAACTCTATTTCGCGATCCCCTCTTCAATGCCTGTTTGTTAGATCTCTCTTCTCAAACTCTTCCCACTCAAACTGTTGTACATCAACAACATCTACCACTACTCCCGCTCTTCGCGGCCTCTAGTGGCTAAGGGACGTCTTTTTATTGAGGTTCTTCCTCGTATCATAGACGTCCCATTGATATAACCATTATTGAATCTCAATAGTGGAAGTACCGCCGCCAGAAGGAGTCCGATATTCTCTCTGTTACAACTGGTAAGTAATGCAGGTCTTCGGGGATTCCTTCTCGCCCTAACCTATTCCTCTATCAAGATCTTCTTATCTTAATTCTCTTGTGTCTTGTTTCTCGTTTCTTGTTTCTTATTTCATCAACTTCCACTTCTACTTCCACCTCTTCACCTCTTCACAATAAACAACCAATCCCGGTTTCGTATTGGTGTTTCAGCTTGACACTAAGCTTAACATATTTCTCATTTAGTCTGAAGAATTTACGGCGATTCTTCCACTTGAACCCATACGAGCACATACATTCCTCGTGTATCGCCTTGATAAGGGTACAAGCAGTAGCCCTTTACTATCGCACTCCAGATAAGCCGCTACCGCTATCGCCACCTTGCCGACACCTTCCTTAGTGAAGGACTCCGACATCTTTCTCGAACGCTCTTGAGGATCCATCAGGCAGGGTACTCTCAAGAGGGTACATACAGCCGCACTAGAGGGTAAGTCCAGTATCTCCTTCAATAGTTACCCATGATCTGTAAACACTCATTCCCCTTTCTCTACTTCGTGGATACAACGACCAACTTCACACGGGTAGTATACACAATATCACTAGTTCTTCTCTTTTCTAAATCCCTTAACTTGTTATGATACAAGTGGTCCCACCTCTGTATCAACCTGCCTTCCCATTCAAGATAGCCCTTGTTATGTTAAATCAAACTGACAAGTTCTACCAGCTAGTTTGTGCCGACTTACGTCCAACAACACTTCCACCCACCAATTGGGTTGGGCGGTGTTGGCTGGAGGCTATCACCTTCGGCCTTTGGAACATCCTCTAGTCAGAGAGGATCCCGTGTCTTCGTCTCGCGGGCTAAGACTTCTTTGAATCAAATCAGTCTAAATGCCCATAGCCATGCTTGGCTATTAGCAAGGGCTATCCACCGGTAAGTCAGTCATCTTACATCAGAACCCAAGATTCATTTGACGGATCTAGTTATGGTCCTCTTTTCATTTCACTATTCCACTCTTACGCCGAGCCAACGTCACTTTTTCTTTCACCCCAAATGGAATTCTCATCTCTTTGTCTTACCAGATACTAATTCTCATTCACATGTAGTAAATTTACAATCTCTAGACGAGAGAACTGATTCTTCTCACTAGAGATACATTCGAGGATCATACCCTTAAAGGCATCCTCCTTCCCAGACGAATACACTCGTTACAGCCCGTAGTCCCATAAGCACAGTCACCCCAAGCGGCAATATCAGAATTCGGGCACAATGGGGCAACATCAGTCACTCGAGCAAGGGTTAGAAATCGGTGAGCATTGCAGACGCCCTCTTACAAGCTCAGCAGCTCGAGAGGGTGACACTTCACACGACGAAGCACCAGGGGATATAGAAGAGCCGCAAAGCAGTAAGCCTAGTAGTGACCTCAAAGCCGAGAACGATGTCGAGGGGGACAATGGCTTCAAAGGGGACCACAGCCGCAGCACCGGCCACATTCTCAATGACAGTCGCGTCCTAAATGGGGACACCAGCCGCGAGGGGTCATCTTTGACTGTGGCTCGACATGACATAGGTGCTTCAACGACTACCCCTCCTTCACGATATGGACAACCTGAATCAGTAGCCAGTCTAGAGGCCTCACCTGCCATACCACAGTTGAAACCTGGACAACCTGGATCAGAAGCCAGCCCTAGGGTCCTTCCTCCCAGATCACTCAGTGCACAGATCCCCAGAAAAACTATTTATTGCAGCCCACCTGCAGAAACTCGGAACTTTTCAACTTTCAATCAGACACAGTTGGCATTTGATCGCCAAAGCCTACATTGCAATTCGAATAAATTCCACAATCATCCATCGGTAGGATCTCTAGCCATCATAACTACATTACAAAAAAGGCCTGGGATTGACTTTGACAACCACAGAATTACTAAGATGCCTCCCAAGAAGAGCATCACCACCCCGAACAAACGCAAGGCTACTAAGCCTGGCGTTGGTACCCCATCCAAGAAACGTAAGTATTTCCCTATCTTCCCTAGTAACATTTCCATGCCTGCGCTCAATCTGAACTCGTGCTGACTGGATAATTTAGAGCGCCCGACTGTAGTCGCCTCGGATTCCGACAGTGATGAGGATGGCCCTGTCGTCGCTGGCCCTTCTGGCATCGGCCCCGCTGGTGCCGGTGGTGCTGATGCTAGTGGCTCCAGCAGCTCTGGTGTCGCCGCCGTCGCCGCCACCGCTGCCGCCACCGCCCACGCCGCCGCTATGGCAAGACTCGACACCAAGTGTGAGCACTCTCCCATATCTAGAGACATCATTAATCCTACTATGAACCGTGGCTTACATTTACAACCCCTTCATTCAGATTCGTTCGAGAACCAGAAGGTATGTAACAACCCTTAAAGAGCAGTTGATAAGAGATTCAACTAACATGCTATTTTGTCTTCTGCTAGAATGAGGCCAAGCACAATATGAGTGACCGCTACAACACTCTTGCACGTATGGCTGAAGTCAGCGCTATGCATAACGCTGTTTATGAGTCTGTCGACTCGGCAAAACTTCGTAAGGAGATTGGGGACACGGCGGAATTGCTGTACAAGGACTACCTTCTGAAGAACATCTCAGCGGATCCCAATTCTTCTACCATGAAGACTTATCATGATGGGAGTGCTCGTCCGAGAAAGATGGACTTCGGCGAGCGTCGCGTCGTCAAGGAGCCTGTAGGCCAGAAGCTGGCCAAGACTCCGACCAAGACTCCGACCAAGACCCCGACTAAGAAAGCACCTAAGAAGGGTATCAAGACCGACGACAGTGAGGATGACGAGAAGTGTAAGACCTCGCAACATACCATCGCGCTACATGAGAATCGATACGCTAACACCCCAACCAGAAATCTGCCTTTCGCTTCGTCCAAGGATTGCACTTCTGATCATGAACTTTTTGCTGGAATGGGCGATGCAGACAATCGCGGAGGTAGTGAGAAGGAAATCGAGACAACTGAGAGCGCATGGAAGTTCTGCTATGAACTCTACGAATTAGCTAGTGAAAACGCGCGAATACAAAGCCAGCATTCTGGCACTGAAAGTTACCCTCTGACCTCTTCTACCACTGATGCCTCTAACCCTCCTACTACTACTACTACTACTACTGCCGCTACTAAAACTAAACTCCCGGGATATTTCCTAAGTCGTGACGAAGCCAACGCGAAGCTCGAAGCACTAACCCAGTATGACCAGCTCGGCGGTATGTCCGCCGTAACGCGTAGACACGCATACATGCATTCACCCTATCGTCTTCTCAAAGTCGAGCTCACGCTTGCGACGGGCGAAGAGCGAGTGCTCTGGGTCGAGCGCCGCCTCGTAGATATCCAGAATGACCTAACCAAACGCGAGCGTTCCCTGCGCAAATGGTCCGCCAAGCGTCCCAAGCTGCCCCATTACATCGTAGAATGCGAATTCATGACCCGCAAAGTTACAGATGCGCCGTGCTTGGCTAACGACCTCAAGGAGGCGACAGAAGTTACTACGGTGGTGAGTAGACATGGAAAAGACAGCGGCTACGATGATGACAGTGATAGCGACAACGAAACACCAGAGCGGGAAGACGAAGAGGAGAAAGAATCAAGCGAGGCGGGATCTTCATCTGGTAAATCTAAATATAAATATAAATCTACATCTACACGTGTCCTACCCTCCAAGCAACTCGTCGGCGCGTTCACCGGCGACATCGAGCTCCAGCGTCTCCCGCTCGTCACATTCTCGCACCGCAAACTGGCCAACGAGCACGCCGCCGCTATGTTTCTGCACCACAGCGCCGTCAGCGAGGCGATTCGTGGTCCTCTTGATGACTTCTGGTGGCTGAATAATGCGATGCCGATTCACACACAGGCGGAGAGAGATGCGGGCGAGTCTGGCGACGCGCTGTACAAGGCGCAGATGGAGAGTAGGGATATGAATGCTAGACTCGGATACGATTGGATTCGCGTTGGGGTTTATCGGGTGGATGATATGTTTGGGCCGCTTAATATCTGATTCTAGGTATGAAGTAGATAGGGCTCGATGGCGTCGGCGAGGGACTCAAGGGATGGGAGGATCGATGGATCGGAGTGGGATCGAGATCGACGGTCGGTCGGTCGGTACGAGGAGTCGGGATTTGATTTACGGAGGAGGAGGAGCTTCGCGATGATTTACGGGATGGATGGCGACTTTCACACGATGAATTACAAATAAAATGCGTTTCTGCTTAGGTAGAGAAGCTAGGAGGTAGTCGTTGCGCGATGATTTCGTCAAATACAATATCATACAAAAGCCACATCTAATTCCAATGAACAGGCTACAGTGAAACTACCTATCTAATTCGTATCATATCTATTTTTCTAATCTAAATTCTAACGGAACGCTCTGAATAATAAATACCAGATACACGCAAATCAAGGTCAGGAATTCTGCAAGTATGGAAGACATACCTAGGTAAGCGGTGGCGAGGGCATGGGAGCCATGCACTGACATTGGTCAGAGGGCGCCAACCAAAGGCCGGAGTCCCGGACCCGGAGCCGGAGGAGGCCCGTGTTTGTTACTCGATTAGGAAATCCCGGCGGATTCCGGCCCCGGCCCCGGCGCACAGTCTGGTGGTGGCCGGGACTAGACTAGAGCCGGACTTTCATTACCACTTCAGTGCACTGCTGTTTCCCCACGGCAACCTTTGCTTTGGGCAGACACGCCATGTAATTGATTTTAATATTTTTATTCCATTTTTCTACATTTTTTCTTTGTGTGTGCCTTCATCATTTATGCCCTAATGTCCTGATTTGTTATTTGATGTGAACACCTTGGATGCCTAGGTACCTTGTCACCTGAGCTAAATCTTCAGTGCTGGCAGGTCAGGAACCATGTTCTTTTATGAAGGAAATCAGGAATCAAAGCTGGCCATGAACCAGGAAATCAAGTAAACACTCAGGTAATTCATTCAGTACCTTGGTTGCATTGCTAAGCCACAGCCCAGATCCTACACCATGAAATAAATGCACCATGTTATGTGAAATCAATACGTTTAGCCAAGTCTTGCTAGAAAGACAATTGGATGCACCCTCTCGCCAGTGCGAGCCCACTATAATACAATTATACACGACTCAAGGCGAATACGCATCGCCAATAAATCTAATCGTACCTAATCAGTAGAATTATTCTTACCCTCCCTCCAATCATGACTCATCGATAGGGTCATGTTACTTTTTTTTGGTCATTATTGCATCGTCTTGAGGAAGCCGTCCAGGTCGAAGCTTTCTTCGTACTGCCGGTTATCCCAGAGCTCTCCTAGATCGTCCGCCCATGCCTTTTTGCCCGGTGCTCTCACGTCTCCGGTTTCCACATCTACCATGTCCTCTTCTCGTCCTTCGATACCGCCCTTAGGTTTATCAGAAATCAGATTGGGGCCCGAATCTCCCAGGTTGAACAAGTCTAATATTTGGTCCGTGTCCATGGTTCCCTATTGTGATGGATTAGCAGCTATTCTGAGATGAGAGTCAAGACGTCACTTACCAAGCCAGCATTCTGTTGATTCACCACGGTAGATGCGACATCTATCTTGAATGCTTGAAGACTATATTCACGTGTTAGCAACGATAAAACCTGCGTGGTTGTCAGTAGTACTTACCTCAGGATCTTCTCTTCCAAGGTACCCCTGGTGATGAGTCGGTACACGTTGACGACCTTCTTCTGTCCAATTCGGTGAGCGCGATCCATGGCTTGCAGATCTCGTTGCGGGTTCCAGTCGTGTTCCACGAAGATAACAGTATCTGCTCCCGTAAGGTTGAGACCTAAACCACCGACACTTGTCGTGAGTAGTAAACAGTCGAAAGAGGGGTCCTTGTTGAACTTGTTTACGATGTCTTGTCTCTTATTTGCCTCAACCGATCCGTCGAGTCGCAGATACGAAACAGAAGGAAGCATCTTCTGAAGTACTGTATTCTGAACCATATCAAGCATCTCTTTCATTTGACAGAAGATCAAGGCGCGATGAGGCTTGATGGGCTGGTAGAGGGGATCATTGGAATCCGTGCCCTCGATACCGATACCGCAATCCACCAGAAGGTCCTTGAGAGCAGTTAATTTAGGGGCATGCGATGGGTCTTCCACGCTCGTGCCTTGTTTTGCGAGGAAACGTTGCGTGTCATCGTACAGCTTGTTGCTCGGGGTCATGACAAGTGCAGGGGAATTGCATAACTTCCGCATGTATTGCAGCGCTTGGAAGATATGCTGCTTGGCGTCTTTGTCATCTTTCCCAGCCTCTTCCGTGAGTTTCTTTCCTTGTTTCTTCGTGAAATCTTCGAAGAGCTTTCGTTGCAAATCGCTAAGATCGCAGTAGTAGTTTTGGAGGATCTTGGGGGGGAGATCGTCAAGCACCTCTTCTTTCAAGCGGCGAAGTAAGAACGGAAGAACCTGTTTGTGTAAGGCCTCGATCGCCAGGGCGCCGGCTTCTTGCTCTTTTGATGACGCCTTGCTGAAACGACTGGCGGCGATCGGCTTGGCAAATCGGTCCAAAAATACCTTTTCGGCACCGAGGAATCCTGGCATCAAGAAGTCGAAGAGGGACCAGAGTTCGAGAACGTTGTTCTGGATGGGCGTGCCGGTTAGGATTAACCGATGGTTGCTTGCAAGTTTCTTAACGGCGATGGTAATCTTGGCCTTGGGGTTTTTGATCAAATGGCCTTCGTCGAGGACGATATAATTCCAACTCTGCTTCTCGAGAAAATCGGAATCGTTGCGACATACTTCGTAAGAAGTTATGACAATATCTGTTGACCCGAACTGGGCGGCTTTGGTTCTTCTCTCTGCTGGGGGACCAACAAAAGCGGTGACACTCAAGAATGGTGCGAATGTTTTCAATTCTTGTTGCCAGTGACCAGAGAGCGTTGGCGGGCAGACGATAAGGGAAGGTAGTTTTCGTGCGTCCGGGGCACCAGTTCGCTTGAACTCTTCTGCCCTGTTGTAATGATCGCTTGCAACAATGCAGAGGGTTTGAAGTGTCTTGCCGAGACCCATATCATCGCAGAGAATACCATGCAGATGGTACTTGTTCAAGAAATGGAGCCAGTTGACACCGTCTTGCTGGTATGAACGTAGCTCCGCATTGATGGCAACGGGGATTTTGAAAGGCTCGACCTTCTTGGGGTCGAGAAGCTGAGCAATGAACGTTCGTTCACGATCTCTTCCTTTCAACAACTCTTCCGAGAGGCCTGGAGGGTCGGGAATACCGGCTTCGAGAGGTACGAGTTTGACCAACGTGGCAAACGAGGTGGTTGCGATGAGGCGGATATCGTTGTCCGAATCACTCATGCGCCCAAGGACGGGTACGATGAGGAAGATGACGTAGGGTAAAATACCGTCGCCCATGACGGCAATCAGGTGGTAGATGGCTTCGATTGCACCTTGACGGAAGTTTAGGTCGAGTGGATTATTGATAGAAGGTAGCACCTTTTCTACAAGGGCCGTCATACCCTCAACGGTAATGACGCTGCAGATAGTGGCTAGGCATTTTGCAGCCATGTAGCGGAACACAGATAGTTCTGAGTGGAGTGATTTGATGATCAACGGGACTTGTTGCATCACGAAGGGCTGGAGTGCTTTATTTAGAGTGGGTGTCATGGTCCGGATGACCGACATAGCATCGACGACTTCTTGGCCGAAAGCACTCTCCGGATCCCTTGCTTCGTCAGGTAAGTCACCCGAGAAGGCATTGACTAAAGGATCTTCCATGAAAGTTCTCAAGCTCGGGACTATGGTGAAGAGGTCCGCACCAAACGTGCGGGCAAGAATCTCAAGAGCTTCCTTTGCTCCTCGTCGAGTTATCCGAGCACCTTTGGCCTCCCGAGCAAATTTGGCGGCGTCAGGTCCATGGTCAACTCTATCTTCTTCCTTCTGCATCGACAGAATGACATTCGTCTTGGTTGCGTGGACTGGGAATTCAGGGGTTTCAGCAACCTCGACGCAGGAGAATTTGACCAGGTTGGACACAACTTTATCCGCAGGAGCTCGGCGGTTCTTCTCGGTGAACAGTTGCACCAGTCGGCCAATTGTATCAGCAGAGCGAGTTTGAAGCTGCTGATTTTCTTCTACCTTGATGCTATCCATGATGGCCTTGATCAGGGGACTTGGCTTTTTCGGAATTACTTTCATCGCGATGAGGGCACAACCCGCTGCAGCTTTAATACGAACATCGCGGGTATTCTTGGCGGATTTCGCTTCTTCGATCGTCGATGCCGCGTCCCCTCGAACCTCGCTGAGCTGCTGACTGGCGACCAAGCGTTGCGCTGGCGCCATGGCCTTCTTAAGGCGTTCGTAGTCTTCATTTATGCATTTATCAGCTGTAGCGAGCGAGAAAGCCCCTGGGCCAGCTTCAGCTTCGCCTTGCACAACAATGGCGAGGTTCGGCAGCTTATTCTGAGCGACTTTCCCATGATCTCTGAAGAGATGCATGAGCTGTTGACACTGCGATCGCACCCGCTGCACGAAACTGACGAGATCACGATACTGTGCAGGACGGTCGGAATCTATCATCTTCTGCAGCTCGTTAACATATCTCGACGATTCGACTTGAGAAGCAACAGAGTTTCGGGCATATTCGTCAATAACTATGCATGCAGCAAGCTGCGTGGATGAAAATGATGAAGTAAGTCCCGGTACAAGAATTGCATCGTAATAATCTAGGTACTGCTTGGGTACGACAGACATGATCAAGCCCATTGCCGCCGCAGCTGAGACCCGAGAGCGGATCAGAGTATCCATGCCGACCAGATCGACGTCTCCTTGCATCATGTGGCCGTCGAGGTCGTGGGAGTGAGTTGTAGGCAGCGGATCATCGACTTTGGTGGACTTCTTTCGCCTTTTCGTGGCTCGTTCCCCATCTGGCTCGGAGCCCTTGCGTGCAACGGGCTGGGCATAGCCAGGCACCGAGTATGTACCTCCAGATGGCTTTAGGAAGAGCGAGCCATTCATGGGTATGGGATTTCGAGACACTCCTACAGGGTGTAGCGTAAGCTGCATGAGAGGGTCGATGTGAGGGGTGAATTCGTGTGCTAGATGGTCTGGGTTCTTTGCTAAGCATCTGACTAGAGCAGTCCATAGATTTATGGACATGCCGAGGGTCTCCTGGTCACGCTCCACGAGGATATTCTGGAAGGCCAACCGGAGTATCCTGCCATCCAGCCAACCTTGAGACTCGACGCCGAGATTGACGAAAGTCATGAGGGCTTTCAAGACAGCTAGACGCACTGAGGTAATAGTATGTCGCAGAAACGGGTAAAGTCGTGGCACCAGGAGGGTGAAAGATCTTTCCTCGTCTTGTTCGGCAGATTTCTTCATGGCCTCCAAGACTTCAGGGAAACCACAAAGAGTGGCCAAAAGATCCATGATTTTACCAGTGCTGGCGCTCAAATCGTCGCCCAAGCTAGATAAGCTCTCCCACACAATGTTGATCAGCTCATCGAGTGCCGCCGGGCGAAGCTTGACAAACTCCTGTGCCATGGGAATCAACGTAGCGGCGCTAACGGATCGGACGTCATCATCGCTGTCGCCTAAGCCTTTCATCACGGCCTGCACCACGCCGTCAATCATGTCATTGTGTTGTAGAAGTAGATCTTTTCGCACGGCGACTATGTACCGCAAGCCGACCATGCCACCATGACAGACTGCCCATATTGGTCTGTCTAAGCCAAGGTCCTGCTGCATCACCATCCGAAATAGAATTCGATATATGCTGTAGACTGACTGTAGTGGCAGGTGCTTCAAGAACGAGCCCAATGTCTGACCAACAGTCTCTCGGATAGGTGCGACCGACGTGTCGGAGGCATAATCCGTGAATCTGTCCAGCATAAGCACGCAGCATAGCCGGCAGGCCATATCATCAAGCCATCTCCGGTTGAGGATGTCGTTCTCGGTTCTCGATTTTCCTCTCAGTCGACCAGCTCCTGCGCCGTGCACGCGAAGTATCTCTCGCAGACCCAAGGCAGCACCGTGGCGCGTTTCCCACTGCGAATCAAATATATCGATCTTCAGAAACTCGCAAAGACGCTCGTACGGCCACTCGGATCCCTGCAGCTCATCCTCCGATTCGATCTCCGATTTGATAGGCATGACGGGGCCCTTGAACTCAGATACAATTTTAGTATCCTCGTTGACGTCCGCTGGTCGCTCGAGGCTGAAATAGTCAGTCTTCCCATTTTTCTTCGTGTCGGTCTCCGCTATAGGGGTGTCGTCGAGCCCGTCCGACCCTGCGGTGTACGATCTACGGACCGATAGGTCACCAAACCCGCTCTTCCCTTGCGCAGCCTTCTGCGCATCCCTCTTTCGCTTTCGCTTCAATTGGTTGAGCTGTCGCGCACTCAAACCAGTCTCTTCGGTCTGCTGACTAGGTCCAGAGCCAGTGAGACTATCCTGACGACCCAGACTATTGGCAGATGGGTTGAGGTCCTGCTGAGTAAAGGGACTAGCTGATTTCTCTGCAGTGATAGGGAGTTCTTCGTCCTCAAACCGTCTACTTAGTAATCCCAATCGTCCCGTAAGGGTCTTTCTCTGGTGAGTAAGCCGAGCCTGGGGTTCGAGACTCGCAAGACCATAATCTATATTACCGGTCCTAAGCAGTTCTCGACCAAACCTGAGTATTGTTGATACATCTAATGTCTCAGGCCGGAAATACTCGTCCGAGGACAGCGGCGCTGCTTCATCTTCTTCCTTCTTGATGAAACCATTCTCGCCACTTGGTTCTTCCTTCTTTGCTGCCGAAGGGTCTTCGTCTTCATTAGGGTCATAAAAGGGGGCGTTCTCGACAATCTTGCCGAGCGCCTTTGCTGCTGTTGCTCGAGTATCCCAATCTTTATGACGAAGATAAGGGACGACTCTCGATAGTAGATTAAATAGTTCCTCTGGATGCAGTTTTTGCCAGTCCGCTAATTGATTGACGGCAGTGTCTTTAATTAACTTAGTGCTGCCTGTCTCGAGGATCCTGCGCCATTGTTAGTGATTTAAACTTAATAAGACTGCGAATGAGACTTGTAGATCCGCGACAATCCTTGCTGGCCCTCGGCTTCATAACGTCCGCGGCCAAAGCAGAAGATGACGTGAGAGCCTTAGCCTGTAAGCTCTGATAAAGGGCTCTTTGATTTTCGGCTATGCCAGCACCTTCATTGATAGGTTCGGGGAGGACGAATAGTAACCAGATCACTTACGTAACGAGACGATCAAGTCTATGAGACATTCTTGTGTTAGTTGGAATTATCTGAATTGATGCGGAATGAAAACTCACCTGGACGCCATTTTCGCAAGTCACTCCGAGGCTGCAGGGCCAATACCTGGCAGGAGCTCAACTCATAATAGCGGTCTATCGATTCGAATTAGCATTGCATATTCCTTAGTGTCTTAAAGAAGATATTCGCAGAGTATCAATACATAAGAGAATAAGGTCAGTGGGGTGTAATAGAGCATCTGATGTGTTGAGGTTTTGTGTCTCGCGCATATTCGTGACATGATAAATTGAGTACGTGTAGATAGACCATTACGATTGGACCTGTTACTTGTGTAGCCTAAAGTAGCCAAATACAGTATTGTTTCTGCCTACGTGCGACTAAGACTCTCGAAAATGTCCATATGATTGCTCATATTAGAGCAATGCGTTGAACCTTGAGAACATTATAGCCCAGTAATCAAAAGCATCTTTTGACAAGACGACTTCTGGGCCAGTTCATGGCTCTCTTATACATAGCAACTGTAGAGGGTATATGTGTGTATGTGGCGTAGAAACAATTGGGATATATGGACTGATGATAAAGGTCCAGCCGGAGGACGGATGCACCAAGGAAGCTGTGTAAGACCGGGTGTAATGATGGCGTGGAATCAAAGCCGTAGACGAATAAAAGGCCCAAACAGGAAAGGAGGTACATACCCTGCAAGTAATATCAATTGCAATGCCAGAGATCAGCAATGCGGCGGTAACTAGACCGGTTGCGATTAAACCTAACAAATAAATGTATGGGTTTTAATGTCGAGAAGAGTATGAATTAAAAAGGGTGCATTGACTAGTGCCGAGAAAGGTATTAGTGGAAAAAGAAGAGTCGTATCGTGGTAAAACAAAGTTATTAAAAACTTCAAGAGCGAATCGAAATAAGGGTTGCCAACGCGGCAGTCAAGTCGGCGATAACAAAAGACGATTACCTAAAAAAAGACTCTAGGCGAAACGTTCCCTCTTAATTCATAGGTGGGAAGGCGGGAATTCGGCAGGCGAAAAGCGGAAAGGTGGATTGTTGCAGAATATCAATATCGCAACTTCTCTCTTGATGAATGTCGTTAATTTCGTTCGTAGTAAGGTGGTTCGTGCACGACTGATTGACCTTGATTGCCTCAGACTGGCAAGTTTGGGGGGAGCCGGGGTCTGTCGTGCCTGTCAGAAAAAAAAAGGCGGGATGTGCAGCAGCAGCAAGCAGTCGCAGATGAGGGCACCGGCTTCCTTAATATTCCTGTACCTATGGATACTTTTATACACGTTTGGATCCGCCTTGGGGGGCCCTGTTGGTCTAAGCTCCCCCCGTTAAGTAGCCACCATTCCTCATTGGGAAGTCACCACCAACTGGCAACGGCTGTCATGGCTTGAGTCAGGACAACGGCCTAGAATAAGCTCAGGTCCACGCGTTTGCACCTTTGGACCTTAAAAACGACATGTAGAGCTAAGTAGCTTTACCAATTCTCGTTTGGTATTACAGCATCATGATGGCTACAAATGCTGGTTTTAAGTGAATCAATAAGAAAGAAGAAAGGTCGATTTGCCATTATGTAATTATGTATTGCATTAGCTACATGCAATGCCTCAGCCTTCTTGTCACAAATGTTACCTAAGGTAGGCAGAAAACCCAAGTTTACCTTCATGCAATACATTTATTACTTGAGATGATATGTATGTATGTAGGTAGGGAGGTCGATCTACTTCAATGTCTATCTGCGATGCTGCCCTCTTTTGTTACATGTATCTCGTACTTTGCCTGTCCGAGCGTGCGTGCTTTTTCGCTTAATTTATTAGCGTCAACAGTCCATACGCTAAAGGCTAAAACCGTAAGGATCCATCCCCGAAAGAAAAAAAAATACGGTGGCTTGTTGGAATGACGAGTTTCTTGGGTTTTGCGAACCCGTGCAGCTGTCAAAACAGACAAGATACCTATATTCATTAAGCAAAGGAGCTGGGAATGATACAATTTGAACATTTTATACGTGGTCCAAATAATGGACTACTCAGGTACGTATGCACCTGTTTATTGACGATACAACAGTCGTTCTTTTTTATCTGCAGTCATTCATTGTCCTCAACCGGACGTTTCTTTCTCATCTCAAACCCCGGTATGTATCTAAGTATATCGACTAGCCCGGTCGGTACATGTACATGATAACCTGCAGTTTCTATGCCGCGAGCTTGCAACGGGGCCCATCAAAACATCAACGTGGAAGCCGGCTTGCACGTTTTGGTGCTAGTAATCCGCACATCACGATATCCATCTACCCAAGTCAGAGGGATGTTACGGCGTAATGAAACCTTCAATCTATACATGCAGACAAACGACATGTTTGCTCCAGTTGGGATGGACTCAACTGACTTTTAGGATACACGCGTTTCCTGAATCGGAGTTTCTTAAGCTTTCGCTAATTAATGCATGCTCCCGCTCACGAGGCTTTAGATGAACATTGGCAAGATGGACTACCGTAGAAGCGAACCGTTGATGATCCATCCGCGTATGCCGGTGATGGTGATCACTCAGGTTTCGCGTAGTATATTGTGCTAAAAATCTAGAATTGTGAAATATCCTAAAAATGTCTCAAGGCATATTAGTTACTAGTTACTAATTACCTGCAGTACCACGCCAAAGGTGCATGTCAACGAGGACGTAACTTATGCGGTACCTAGTATATGAACCAATACAGAGAATGTTTTCGTCTAGAAGATTTATTGGTGAGGCTTACCAACACCAACAGCGAAATAAAATAACCACCCGTAACAAGATTCCCACAGGTATGTAGTATTATATAGGTATGGTACGATTTCGGGATTGCGCAAACGACTTGTATGAAATGTGAATTCGTCAACAAACACAGATGCACTAGGAATATAACCAGTGAAATCTATCATCGATCTGAGATCTGGTGAATCTAGCAACGTTTCTAAATAGCTATACATGCAAGCCAATGATATTTTGAGCTACCTAGTAGTTGCATGTATCCGGGTGGCTTGCGAATCGATACATGTCACAGCAGATACATACTAATGAATTGAGAATAAAAGCCATGATTTAAAAGTATGGCTCCCGTCTGATTATACACATCAAACATAGCATCGATTAAAAATACCATTCGATTTAATCTCTAGGAATTGACAGCGTGTCCAAAGAGTTGAACCTTGAAAATGGTAAAGAAATGAGGCTGAAATTCTCCCAAACGTGACCAAAAAAAAGCGAAAGCCACAAATATGTTTGGTACAGCTAGCTTCAAATCAGCTAGTCCTGATTGGGTATTGTGGCTAAGCTCACCGCGCTAAAACTAAGCGGGTGTAACTAAAGCATGTTGAAGATCCTAGCTGCCACCTTGGGTAAAGAGGTACTGAGAATCCGATTCATCCCCCACTCACGAAATCATCGCGCCCCAAAACGCGTCGGCAACTCTTTTACGTGACGATTTCGAGATTTACCAAAAATATTTGATTTCACATCATTATCCCCTTTTTGCCTTTTTGAAACCATATCCAGGTGCATGAATACTGCGCGACAACCATTCTGACGCTGAATTCGAGCTGCCCGATTGGCAGCGCCGACCGCGATCATGTATATCAAACAGATTATTATCCAGGGCTTTAAGAGGTGCGCGCCGACAAGCTACCACAACCCTCCGAGGAGTGTAGACATCACGATGCTAATTTACAAATAGCTACAAGGACCAAACGGTCATGGAGCCCTTTTCGCCCGGTACGAACGTTATCGTCGGTCGCAATGGTTCCGGAAAGAGCAACTTCTTCGCTGCAATACGATTTGTGCTAAGCGATGCGTATACCCAGATGACTCGTGAGGAACGTCAGGCATTGCTGCACGAAGGATCAGGCTCCGCTGTCATGTCTGCCTACGTCGAAGTCATATTCGACAACAGCGACGACCGATTTCCGACGGGAAACAAGGAGGTCATCCTGCGACGTACAATTGGTCTGAAGAAGGACGAGTACTCAGTCGACAAGAAGGTCTCTACCAAAGCAGATGTTGCTAATCTTCTTGAGGCTGCCGGATTCTCGAGATCGAACCCTTACTACATTGTCCCACAAGGACGCGTCACAGCCCTCACCAATATGAAAGAATCGGACCGGTTGAATTTGCTAAAGGAAGTCGCTGGAACACAAGTATACGAGTCTCGCCGCGCGGAATCCCTGAAGATCATGACGGAGACCAATAATAAAAGAGAGAAGATCGATGAGCTGCTAGAGTACATCAAGGAGCGTCTAAGTGAACTGGAAGAAGAGAAGGAAGAATTGCGCGACTATCAAAATAAGGACCGTGAGCGCAGGTGCTTGGAATACGCATACTACCACAAGGATCAAGTCGCTACACAAGAAGCTCTAGAGGAAATAGAAGACTCGCGCCAAGGTGGTATCGAGGATACGGACGAGAACCGTGAAGCTTACAACGAGAGCGTGAAAGTCATCGCCACGCTAGACACCGAGATACATAAACTTCAACAACAAATGGAGCTCTTGCGCATAGATCGTCGTCAACTCGATGAAGATCGCCGGGAAAGTTCCAAGGCTATGGCAAACGCCGAATTGGCAGTCAAGAACCTATCGGACGGCATGTCAGCCCAGGAGCAAGCCAAGCAGCAGCACGATGCGGAACTGGGCGAAGTACGAAACGCGATAGCGCAGCGAGAGGCCGAACTGAAGAAATTAATACCCGAGTTCGAGAAAGCAAAAAAGAAGGAAGTAGAGACTAAGCAGGCGCTCGATACTGCAGAAGCTGGGCGGCAGCGCCTCTTCACGAAACAGACAAGAGGAAGCCAGTTCAAAAGTAAAGGGGAGCGAGATGCTTGGTTAAGGAAAGAGATTGACGACCTCAACGTGACATTGAGTCAGCAAAGAGCAAATCGTCTCGACGCAGATGAAGAAGTCAAGGCCATCCAAAACACGATACAACAACTTGAAGACGAAATTGCGGATCTACGACAGAGAAACGAAGGTTTTGGTGGTGATAGGGCTGCTCTCGCTGAAGAGGTCACCGGCGCGAAAGATGTTCTAGACAAGCTCAACGAGGAACGAAAGCTACTCCGCCGAGAGGACGACAAGCTGGAGACGATCATCTCAAACGCTCGAGGCGAGCTAGACAATGCCGAGCGGGAATTATCTCATACGATGGACCGAGTTACTTCCCGGGGATTGGCAACTATCCAACGGCTAAAGCGCGATGGAAACTTCCCTGGCGCGTATGGCACACTCGCTGAACTTTTGGAAGTTAGCGAGGCTTACCGGTTACCCGTTGAGCAAGTCGCCGGTGCCAGTTTATTCCATTACGTGGTTGACAATGATGATACCGCGACTAATCTAGCAAATGCACTTCAGAAGTCCTACGGAGGCAGAATCACATTTATGCCACTTTCGAGATTAAAACCGCGGAATGCCAACCTTCCTAGAGCCAACGATGCAGTCCCCTTGCTTAGCAAGATCCAGTTCAACCCTCAATATGAGAAGGCCTTCCAACAAGTCTTCGGCAACACGATCATCTGCCCCAATCTAACCATTGCTAGCCAGTACGCACGAAGTCATGGCGTACATGGTGTGACCCCGGATGGCGATACCAGCAACAAGCGCGGCGCGATGACAGGTGGTTACATCGATACGCGGAAATCACGCTTAGATGCTGTTCGAGCAGTGAATAAGTGGAGAGAAGAGTACGAACAGCTGCAATCTCGGGCGCACAACATACAAAGGCAAATAGAGCAGAAAGACCAAGAGATCACCAACGCACTAGGCGAAGAACGCAGATTAGCACAGAGATTACGACAAATGGAGGATGGCTATGGGCCACTGCGAGCAGAGTTGAATTCCAAGAACAACCAGGCGGATCGAGAGAGGGATCGGCTTGAGGCTGCGATCAAGCGACGAGACATTGTCGAGAGGAACATGAAGCAGTTCCAAGACAACCTAAGCGCGCACGAAGCCGAGTTAGCTTCAGATTTTAAGAAAAGCCTGACAGCTAACGAGGAGAAACAACTCGAGACCCTGGGTACCTCTGTGCAACAGCTACAGAAGGAATGGAATGAAGTCAGCAGCAGACGAAGAGAGCTCGAGAGTCGTAAGCGAAAGCTGGAGCTCGATCTGCGCACGAATCTTCAACTCAAACTTGATCAACTCACTAGTCAAGCAATGGAGACCGCTTCTAGTGGTACCAGCACTCTAAAGGAAGCCAAGCGAGAACTTAAAAAGGCACAGTCGGCGGCAGCCTCAATCCACGATAGGATCCAGGCGAACGACAACCAAATCGAGTCCTCTGAATCCAGGATCGGAGAACTAGAAAAGGAGAAGACCAACAGGGAAGCAGAGTTGCAGGAGATCGCAAGAGAGATCAGGAAGCACGAGAAGAAGATGGATAAAAACAGACAGAAGAAAGCTTTGTTGACAGCAAGAGCAACAGAGTTAGCCAAGAATATCCGTGACCTCGGTGTCTTACCAGAAGAAGCCTTTGAGAAATACGAGAGGTTTGAGCATAAATCTGTAAGTCCAATTCCCTGCGTCCAGACGTGTGCGTTACCCGGCTAATTTTACATCATAGGTGGTATCACGACTTAAGAAGGTCAACGACGCGCTAAAGAAATACAAGCACGTCAATAAGAAAGCTTTTGAGCAATACAACAGTTTCACCAACCAGCAAGAACAGCTTCTTAAGCGTCGCAAGGAACTCGATCAATCACAAGAGTCTATCGAAGAGCTAGTAGCTCACCTCGATCAGCGCAAGGACGAGGCCATTGAGCGAACGTTCAAGCAAGTATCTAAGGAGTTTGCCACCATATTCCAACGCCTCGTGCCCGCTGGTCACGGTCGTTTGGTTATCCAACGCAGAGCTGATCGACGAGCCGATCCCGACGACTCGGATGAGGAACAGCGTAGCAGTGTGGAGAACTATACGGGTGTCGGTATTAGCGTCTCCTTCAACTCCAAGACAGCGGACGAGCAGCAGCGCATCCAACAGCTCTCAGGTGGTCAAAAGAGTGAGTCGCCATTTTCTCTTAACTGCAATCATTATATGCCTCAAGTACTCAAACTAACATTCACCAGGTTTATGTGCGCTCTGTCTAATCTTCGCCCTCCAGCAAACCGAGTCCAGTCCTATGGTCATCTTCGACGAAGTCGACGCCAACCTTGACGCTCAATACCGAACAGCCGTGGCCGGACTCCTGCAGTCCATCTCCTCGGAGGCCGGCACGCAGTTCATCTGCACGACCTTCCGACCGGAGATCGTTCATGTGGCCGATCGTTGCTATGGTGTTTTGTTCCGTAACAAATACAGTACCATCAACTGTGTCAGCACGGAGCAAGCGTTGGAGTTTGTTGAGGGTCAGGCTCCTAGGTAAATAATTTCCTGGCTTGACTGGATAGGCATAACCGCGACTACGGCTACGACTTGTGATCGTGAATGAGGATGAGGATGGAGACGAGACGGAGGCCGTTGTGAAACTGTATATCCATTGGGCTTCAGCGGTGGAGTTTGCAGTCAATAGGGTGCATTGCTCTGCATGTGTATCATAAGGCACCCGAGAGGAATTCGGTGCTGTTACTTATTAGTTGCTGTATAATGGTGTTCATGCTGTGCGAAATGCTGATGAATATTATATCTATATCCCTTCTATTTACTGAAAGCAATGACTCTACGACTCAATGGTTTTACAGTGTTATGGTGTATCTAATATGTAGCTCAATGTGCAATACGTAATGAACTCGATAGTAGACCGAGTAATACATGCGTAACTCGGCCGAAAACACCCAGAGCAGAGTGTAAACAATCCTCCTATCGACATTTATCTACTTGGATCTCGTTGGATACTCACCTAGGTACCTCTTAATTCATGAAAGCTACTTAGGTAGTCACCGGCTTTCCAAGAATCAACATCTTGTATATATAAGAGGTGTTTATATACCTAGGTTAGGTACCTATCCAACACCCAACCCTCAAGCCTCCGAACTCAAGCTCATCGCCGCCAACTCCCCCGTCCAACCCGGTTCCACACCACCAATCTGCCTAATCGGGGCCTCGATAGCAACAGGCGCCCAGACAAGCGAAACTCCATTGATCCCGAGAACAGCCAGGAACTCCTCCTCAGAAACAGCAGACACGCCGTCAACCTCCTGAACGCTGGCGAAAGTCCGGTTCCCGCGTCCTATGATGCTAAGGTTGACCCAGGTTCCCAACGGGACCGTCGAGTTCAACCTGTAGTAGTTCCCCGATGCGAACAGCGTCAGATTCGGGGTCAGCAGGAGCGCGGAGTCTGCGCCAGAGATGAGTGTTGCGTCTTTGTCGGCTGCATCGATGCGTAGTTGCAGCGAGAGCGTGTAGTCCCTTCCCTTGGACGACAGGGGTGTTTCGAAGGTGCAGGAGGAACTTATGCTCAAAGTAGAATCCGCGGTGAGCGGGCAGTTTGTCGACGCGTCGTAGCCGTTAGCCGACTGGTCGATGACCGCGGTTTCCTCCCAGCTGGTTATCGTCGTGAAATAGTCGTTTTCTTGCGTCGACTTGGCGGTGTAGTTGAATATCGTCGGGCCGGTAGATGGAACGGCTCGGTCGAGGTTTTGCGCTGGTATGTATGGATGCAGAGTAGCAAAAGCCGAGTTAAACTTAGACTCGGAGAGGTCTCCTCCCCATTGCTTGTCAGCTAGTGCTGGGATCCCTTCTCTCCAGGCGTAATAGGCTTCGGAGTACACAGTTGCGTTCGCGCCGTAGTCGTTCCACAGAGGTGTCACGGCGCCCAGAACAAATGGGTTGGTCTTCTCCGGGTTGTTGGCTGCGACTTTCGTGTCGAAGATGTAGGGTTGCCATATTCCGCCTGCTGGGTTACCGTTAAAGGTTCTTGCTACGTTGACCACCTGTGGGTAGCTTCCAGAGTACTTATTGACGGTGTAATATGTATCGTCGGAGTTGAGAACCGAGTAGTTGTTCAGGATATAATCATGATATGGATCGTCCTCGAAGAATGCCCAGTGCTGTATCGAGACGTTCAGGTCTACATTGCTATATTCGGGCTTAGGGGGGAAAGTGCCCCAGATGCGCGTAGACTTCCCCGATACTTCATATATATACTCCGCCATCTCATTCACGAATCGATTATACTCGCTTACATCTCCAGTGTACTCATCCGCGCCGATATGAATCGTCTTGACGTGAAACCAGTCGAGGAAAGTATTCCAGATTGTCTTCACCGTAGGAATCGTGTCTGGGTGTGAAATATTCAGTAACGATAAATCGTCACTAAGGCCCAGCTCCGGTTTCCACTGGACTATGACTAATGAGTGCCCTGGCGCCTCGATCTCCGGGATTATGGTCACTCCCCGGGAAGCGCAAGTAGATTGGATTTCATCGAACTGGTCTTTGGTATAAGATTCATTTTGATGCTTATTCAAGCCAGCCAGATCGTCTGAGTCGGACCACAAGCGAAACCAAGCATCTAATGCCAAAGACTGCTCTCTCGAGTAAAGCGCCACATTGTTGTACAGATTATCACTGAGATGTAAGTGGAAAACATTCTGCTTGAAAAAGCTCATATAAGAGCACAATTCGGTAATGAACTATTGAGTACGTCTATCAGCCTCGGTCGCTTTGTCTCGCACTGAGCTTGGATTCGTTATCATGAAGCAAGATGGAATATGCGCACCTCTGGTGGATAGTAGTGTCGAGCGGCGTCAAGCATCATCCCCCGGATATTCCATCCGGGGGCATCGTCTGCTTCTCCATATGGCAACGAGCCATTATTGAGAACTACCTGTTGCAAGATGGTTCGCGTCCCCCACCAGACGCCCAATGGACTGGCACCCGATACAAGGATTCCTGATGAATTCACTGAAAGCGTGTACCCTTCAGAAGTCTGAGTACCACTCACGTCTGTGTACTTACTAGGATCTCCTAGAGTAAGAAAGACGGAGTCCGATTCAGGCTCTTCAGCGGTGGAAGCATTGATATCGAGATCGAGTATGCTATTTAGATCGTCTACAAAAGTGTTGGCAAATTCCGTTAGGCTTGGTGGGATCAGAGTCTCGCCAGCATCGTCACGACTCTCAGCGAAATTCGAGTCTATTATCACACTTTTCAGGGACGTGATAGTATAAGTCCCATCATCAGATGATGTAAAGGGAACAGTAGGTATTCCCACAAGTCTTGAAGTGACAATGGCGGCTTTTGATGTGTTAGCTTTCGATGGAGGCTCAAGCGATCATATGGCGTAGACAAACCATGATATAATATGATTAACCAGAGTATATACAACATCGTAGATTCATGTATTATTGGTGGTTATAACTCTAAGGAGGCAGCTTGGGACTTAATATCTCAGCACAATTTATATTGAGGACAAGATAGAAGATAGTGTTAGTATTATATCTGCTTCATTCCTAGCGGCATGCAATTTAGAGACCTGCTTTCTTGGCCCTCGCCAACTTGAAGGAAAACGAATCATATTCCCGTCGAGCTCTTGAAGCTTGCCGTTGTTGATGGATCGCTTCAAGACTCATGTAACCTTGGAGAGCGGGGCTGATAAGACCCATGAGAAGAGGTGACGTCTATTCTATTCAGTCGGCATACATGTTCTACTGTTGATTCGCGGAGGAGGTAGGGTAGCATTGAGACGGCTATCTTGCTTTGATCGTGTTGCGATAATTGAAAGGGGGAGAATGAAAGTACCGAGTACAACTGATTTCCACCAATGAGACTTGCGCCACTGCGTCAACACCAGGTACGAGCCACTCATGTGGCGTTGTGCCCTAAATTGTTCGATAAGATAAGCCCTTTCATGCATGGTGGGGTTGAGATGTACCAAAAGTTGTGTCCCGCATTCTACCTAATAATGTTCATTATTCATTATTCAACACAGTAAAGTAAATTCAACCATCATTATTCTATTCGAAATTAGACAACGTATAGATTGTCTGGTAGCATACGTTATTTGATATATAATCAAATACAAGTACCTTCAAGCGTTTGAGAAATCCAGGAACAACGAGCGAACGAAATTGCATACACTTCCAAAGACTTCGCCTCAAGCAAATACTCGCTATGGCGACAGATCCCACTACGGTGGCGCCCACCGAGGCTCCATCGCAAACCATCAATGACAATGGAAATAATGACGGGAAACCCACAGAGCAACAAGCATCTATAGACGATCGAGAAGACTCCGACTTGGAGTCCATCTTTGACGACGACGATGATTTTGGCGACAATCTTGGCCCCGATGGAGAGTCCGACACAGCAAGGAATTACAACCGGCAACGACCATTACACTCAAATCAACAGAGACCTGCCGCGAACACATCAGCCAGTGTAGATGATCAGATAGCCGCTCTCTCGAAGCACGCTGCTAAGATCCGGTTAGATGATGTGAAGGAGAGTCAGGATCGCGATAAAGATAAGGCCAACCGAGCTACAAGCGATCAGGTTTTGGATCAGAGAACTCGTATGATTCTCTACCAGATGATCAACCGCGGTGTAGTTGGTGAGATACATGGCGCAATCAGCACAGGAAAGGAGGCCAACGTGTATGGTGCTGTCGCATACCCGGATATGAATGGCCCAGCGGTTCAGCGAGCTGTCAAGGTGTATAAGACCGCTATCTTGAGCTTCAAGGATCGTGAAAGATACATCACTGGTGAGCATCGGTTCAAGTCTGGTGCCGACAAGGGCAACAGCCGGAAGATGGTCAAGCTATGGGCGGAAAAGGAGTTTCGCAACCTAAGAAGAATACACTCCGCTGGTATCGCTAGCCCTGAACCCATACAACTTAAACTCCACGTCCTCGTGATGAGTTTACTTGGTGATAACAAGGGATATGCCTATCCGCGACTACGAGATGCTGCGATAGGGGGTGATGATGCCGAGCAGCTCTGGAGGGAACTCTACATTCAGCTTCTAGGTATCATGCGACGCCTGTACCAAGTATGCAAGCTAGTGCATGCAGATCTGAGCGAATACAATATATTATACAACGACAGGAAACTGTACGTCATCGATGTATCGCAAAGTGTCGAGCATGATCACCCTCGATCGCTTGAATTTCTCCGAATGGATATAAAGAATACCGGCGATTTCTTCCGCAGGCAAGGGGTCGATACATTATCGGATCGGACCGTCTTCGACTTTATCACGAAATCGGAGGGCGCAGTAGAAGAGCCGAGTTTATCGCAGGCGATCGAACAGCTATACACTTCCAGGGCGCCATCGGCTAATGATGAGGCGGCTGCAGCAGAACTGGAGGTCGACAATGAAGTGTTCCGAAATCAATACATTCCCCAGACATTAGAGCAGGTCTACGATATCGAGAAGGACGCGGAAGCGATCGGAGAGGGCGAGGGCAACAAGCTGGTTTATCGGAATCTTCTGGCTGATCAGGTCGTGTCAAAGCCAGCTGCAGAAGAAGACGCGAGTTCGGAAGACGAGTCGGATGAAGGAGCTGCACTTGACAGTAGTGGATCCGACGACGAAAGCAAGTTCTCGAAGGGTACTCCGCGGGGTAAACGGTTTGAGGACAAGGATGAGAAGAAGGTAAGCCAATCTCCGAAATGAAACCAATTTCATGTTTTCGTATTCCCTGTCCCACCCACTCAATCCCTTTTTTTCCTTTTAAGACGGCATGCCTACAGTACACTAACGAAAGACACAGCAACGCAAGCATGCTGTCAAAGAAGCGAAGGCCGAGAAGAGGAAAGAAAAGATGCCAAAGCATCTCAAGAAACGCCTCGTGGCCGCATCGTCCAGGAAAAACAAGTAGGCTTGAGGCTTGAAAATAAATAAAAAATATTTATTCCCCGACATTGATGTATCGCAATAATTACATGCACATATCGGAACTATCTATCTCTGCATATAAGTCCATCTAACCAAGTACTTTGGCTGTTCTGCTGAAGTTACATGTAAGTCTTCTTGATTCTTAACTTCTCAAAATATGTACGGCTATAGCAATCAAATGACGAAATCTTGACGTGCATAGCTTGGTGCTGGACCGCTGTGTTTTCCTTGGGAAACTAGGGATAACCGTGGTTTGGTTCCTCGCTGAAATAAACGCGCTCTGAGCTGGCCTCCTTCCTACGGATGGACTAGAATGCGGATCAAAGAGAGCCCTGATGATTGCTATTATACTTCATATCTAGTTAGACATTTCCCATCCTTTTCATGATGATTTCGGCACATATGTGAAGTTCCTTATAGGGTTGCTTAATAAAATCGATCCATAGGTTGTATTCAAGAAGAGGCTGTCCTAGCTGAGGGTACAAAAAACAAAATAACCATGCGAATTGAATTTCAACAAAAGAACATGCAAATGTACTTGAATCTAAATGTCCAAATGTCCGATATCCATCTCTATATTCAAATACTCCCCTTCCGGTTTCCTGGCTGTTCTATTATCGAAAATGGGGTATTCTGTTGTGTTGTGTTGTTGAAGTACGCAATATACGCTGTTGATTTTGGGTTCCTTCCTGTTCCTCTGTCCTGTTCGTTGGTAGGTAGGTAGATAGGTTGGTTGGTTGGTTGGTTAGGAGGGAGGTAGGTTATAATAGTCGTGGTATAATACGAAACGATAATAATGACGGCAATGGCTTGCTTTGCTTGCGATGGTCTTGTCCTCCCTTTCCATTTCCATTTCCCTTTCCCCTCCCCTCCTCCTCCTCCCCCCCTCACCGCCTCCGAAATCCGACCCTAGATAGATAGATTGATAGATAGATACCCTTGATAATTTCACCTTTGACCATTTCCATCTCTTTTTTAAACGATTCGCCTTTTTAAAAACAACATTTGCTTGAAGTAAGTAGGTATGTAAGTTATGTATCAACGCTTTGCTCTTGGCGGGGAGGGGTAAATTTTTTTTCCCTCTCCAAAATCAACTGACCAACTGAAAGCAACTTCGTGACTCGTTTCAGCATCAAACTCATCCTGATTATCTTTGTGGGACTCGCCGCGAGAGTCATCTCGCGATCCCTACGCTCCCCCTTCGACCCATGAGCGTCTCCATCTCGACTAGCTCGATGGCGTACTCGGGCTCGCCCTCGAGCGTCTCGCGTATCAGGTCGACGGCGGCGACGGTGGTGGTGGACTGGTTCTCGGCGGTGCCGGTGGTGACCTGGATCTCGGCGTGGGGGTCGGCGCCGTGCTCGAGCAGCGACTTGATGGCGGTGACCCAGCGCTCGCGGTTCTGCATGAGGCGGGCGCTGGACGAGGTCTCCATGAGGTGGGTCATGGTGACGCTGCCGCGCGAGAAGTAGTGGCGGCCCGTCTTGAGGGCCTTGATGAAGACCCGGTCGTCCTCGCGCGGGTCCGCGCCCGCGTCGAACAGCACGTCCAAGAACCGCGAGCTCGGCATGTCGTGGTGGAAGTCCCAGTAGTCCCCGCTCAAGCCGGCGCACGCGCTGAACCCCTCCGCCTTCGGGCTGACCACGGACGGCAGCAGCTCCTGCGCCTTCTTGCGGCGCGCCTCCGAGTCCATGGCCCCCAGCTTCGCCGACACGTACCGCACGAGGTTGGCCTGGACGGCCAGCGACAGGAAGTCCTTGCGCTTGGGCGGCTTGCCCGCGTCCATCGGCTCGTAGCTCGCCCAGTGCTTGCGGCAGAAGTTGGGCAGCCGCACCTCGTACCAGTCCGGGTCCTCGTGCAGCGGCTTGTGGTTCTGCAGCGCCGCCACCCACGTCTTCTGGCACGTGCTGTCGAGCTCGTCCAAGAGCTCGCAGTACCGCCGCATGTCCGAGACGTTGCTGTCGATCCGCTCGGCGAACCGCAGCGCGCTGGCGATGAGCAGCCACGCGTCGGGCCGGAAGCGCCAGCTGGGCCAGGCCAGGATCGGCGGGCGCATCAGCTCGAAGGCCTTGATGTGCCGCGCGGAGCCGCTGAGCAGCGAGAAGTCCAGCTCGATATCGTCCAGGGGCTCGCAGCCCGGAAGCTTTTGCCATATGTCTTTTCGACGCACCCACTCCTTCGCGGTCTGGTGCACGAAGACCACTCGTTGCTGCGTGTCGATGGTGTTGGTGTTGGTGGGCAGCCCCGTCTCGGCGACCAGCAGACCTGCGCAGCAAATCTCTAGGCGCTGCTGCATTTGGTCGGAAAGTCGCTGGATAGAAGCCGCATCCTGGGGTCGCAGATTATCGTGGGATAATCTCAACTCGCCTGACCAGGGATCTAAGTAACCCTCGTCGGCGAACCCCAGTGTGATTAAGCTAGGCGGATGCGGCGAGTTGAGGACGAGGTGGAAAATCCTCGATGCGTTTTGTTGGTATTGCGGACTCAGGTCCTGCAACATGCGCATGTAGAGACCATCGGGTCCGCCAAGATGGGCCGGTAAGGAGTCCAGCATGCTCCTCAATGTGCGCAAACTGCAGCCAACCACCATATCAATGGCTAGTCTGGCCCAGAGAATATCGCCGCGGCTTCTATGTGCTAATTCCCTGCAGAGGTTCTTAGTATCCGGCAATCCTGGAGCTTCGTCCTCGAGTCGACCCGCCACGTATTGCGCGATGGATCTTTCGGTGTGTTCTTGAAGCCGGATTCTCGGGAAGTCGGCAAAAGCGTCATCGAAGACAGGCAGTTCGCGAGACGTGACGACGAATTTGACGATGTCTTTGTTGGCCATACTGTTGACGAGCTTGGTGATTTCCACATGGGAATCTAAAGCCCATTTGCTCTGGCCCCACGACTCGTCGCCCGTGTCCTTGTCGTACTTGATGTCGAGCTCTGTTGGCTCGTAGCGATCCTTCCGCTCCATGATACGGTACTCGTCGATGGCGTCGATGAAGACGAAAAGCCGAAGTTTCTCGGACATGTGGGCGAAGATGGAGTAGAAGGCCTGGTTGAGGTTGCTGATGCTGGTAAATAGCACCGGTGGTGGCCAATCGCAGTCGAAGAAGCTAGGAAAGGCGACTCTAATGAGATCCCGTCTCGCCGATAGAATTTGATACAGAACGCTGCGCAGGAAACCCTCGTAGGACTTCTGGATTTTGTTCCCCCCCTCGAACATGAAGAAACATGCCATGTGCAAGTCCCCGCCAACCGCCCAGCTCTCAAGAAGTTGCTGTTTGACTTTTTCAGATCGCGCTATGTACTTCATTACCGTCGACTTGCCGGACCCAGCATTGCCGCTTATCCACTACGATTTATGTTAATAACCTACTATGCAAGAGACCTCGCAGGTGGAGGGAACTTGGGGATATAGATGCTAACCAGTATAGGATCTGAAGATCTAAGAAATTTGGGAAAGGGAGAACGCTCGGGATTCAGAATCCAATCGCACGTTTGGCCGTAGGCCGAGTCTATGCGAGATTCACGTTCGTTCATGGTATCGAAATAGAGAGCATTAAGGATTTCTGGAACCTCGAGCGTCAGTATAGGTAGTCAGGTCACACAAGGGAAAATGGAGATGAAAATGGGACATGGCATACCCTGATTTCGGGGCTCTCTAGCTTCTATCTCGGCAGGCGTTGGTCCCGATGCCGCCTTGGTGATCCACGATATCATCTGCGTATAGCCCGGCTCGTCTCTGCTCTTGAACCTGGCGAGGTCCAGATGGCTCACCGCCAAGTCGTGTCTCGTCACATTGAGACCTTCGTATGCGGCCGAGTCTCGCGGGACCATCATCTGCATCGCACCCTTTCCTCCTAGCTCCATTCCGTCGGCATCCCTTGCAAGCTCGGCCGAGGCCGCTAATGTCGACGGCAACTTTTCTCTGACACATACCACCCGGATATCTCTCGAAATCATGAGAAATGTGGCGTGCAAGTTCTCAAAGGCCTTGTCGCTATCTCTTAGTGCACGCACTATTTGCTGCGTTGGCATCGTAGGCGCTAATAGCGCCGTCGCGGCGATGCATTCGCCTAACGAACGCTTCCCGCTCCTTACATGAGGTGTGCCTAGAAACACGCATCCGATCGTCCGTGGGTACACGTTACCCAATTCGACATGGGCGCCATAGATTCGGGACATGGCCGCTGTGACCAAGGCCTCCTTGATCACCAGACCGCCGAGGCCATGGCCTATAAAGATAATTGGGCGATCTGTCCCGGTGCGAAGGCGTGAGATGTCCGCTAGGAGGCATTCAGCTTGATCGGCAAAGGTGCCACCGCTGTTTAACAGAGGGCCGCCCCATCCCCACGCGATGATTCGAATTCCCGGGATATCCTGCCCGAGAAAGTCGCGGATGTAGCAGACGCCGCCTTTGGTCCACGTTCCGAGGCGCGAGCCGAACAGGCCGTGGACGAAGACGAGATCGATGCCGTCCTCGCCGTTTCGGGTGCCGTCGCAGAGAACCAGGGCTCCTCGTCCGTCGGCGCGCACCAGGACGCGCTCCCGGGACTCCTGGGTCGAGCTGTTGGACCGACTCGAGCGGTCCAGACGCAGGCTGGAGGAGGACGACGGGTCCCGCGATCCACGAGTGGCACGAGCTATTCTAGCTAGTGTCTCTTTGATCCGATTCATTGTTCGTTGACGGCGTCCCCGTCTCTCTCAACATGGTCGAAGCAGACAGGCACAGAGAGATAGACTTGTCGTGGGTATTATCGGGACGAAAATAAAAATTGACGACGGTAGGAGGGGAGAGAAAAACCAAATTCCATTCGTCACTTTTTTTTTGGACGAAGGAAGAAAAGAAATTTTGCAGTAGCCAGTTTGAAACACACCACTTTGGCACCTCTCTCTGCCCACGGGCGCTGGGCTGGCTAGGGTGGACGTGGACGACAGCGACCCGTGCCGAGCTCTTTGCAGTGGTGGCTTGTCTTAGTCCTGCTAACGACTTGTGCTAACGGAAGCTTCCCGTTGGAGCCGTCGCCTAAGAACCTGCCTGGTTGAGTGCTAGTCGTTGAGTAGTCTACGGGAGTCCTGGCCAGAAGAAAAGAAGAAAAAAAAAAAAAGCAAGGGACATTTGGGAACCAGTTAGGATTCGTTGGCTCTGCGGAGCTGCAAAGAAGCGATACCGACGCACCAAGTTCCTTCGCACCCCCCCTGTCGCCCTACTTTTGTCGTGCCCTGTCTCTGTTTGGTTAAGCCCTGCTTATATTTCGACACATCCTTCTTGGCGCACATGTTGGCCGTGTGATGATATTCCTGGGACGCAGCCGCGTGCTGCGTAACGAAAGCAAACTGCATGTCATATTCTACCCGCTCAATCGTATGTTACCTAGTTGGTTGAACCTCCGAACCCAAAGAGTCGGAAGTGAGATGAAGTATAGTGGCTAGACTAGGGTACTGTTCCCTTATTCTCTAGACTTTTTTTTGCTTATTCATGCCGCTCTACCTGATGGAACTTCTGATCTGCATCACTACCAATTGGGCATAAATTTTACTCCTCTTCTAAGCGGGCTGATTCGAGCCTTACTCAGAGTATACACACCATGGATCCGATATGAGATATATCCGCACTCATCGACCGCCCATCTACCCAAGTTTATGAAATTGCGTGCTTTGCTATACAGTGAAGCAAGGGAGCCATCTACACTTCCTTGTTTTATAAAGGACAGATCATATTGCTAAGTCGACCAGGTAATCTCGATGCGGCGGGCTTATATTACGCCCCAAATTGCTCCGTGACATCGTGGAACATGATGTCTTTCAGACAGCGGAAAGATCACAATGGTACGCTGGACCTAGGAGTCTGGGGGAATGCAAGTTCCGCGGTTCGACCCCACGCGAAAAAGATGAAAGGAAGAAATCGTAGCACACTGAACTGGAAAGGATGAGAGACGATCACAGTGTGTGCGATCTACGTTCTACACCGTCTTGCAATAAACCAGGCGGTCCCCACGCAAGCTCCTACAAAATACTACCGGAGTGGAACCTCGGGAAGCAGGCAGCCCCTGTCGACGCCCCGATTATCATCAAACTTTTCGTGAAAGTCAGTAGTTTGTGAAATAGTCCCCTGTTGTGCATACGATATTATGCCCAATCGCTGCGGGCTAGCGGATTTTCTCAGTTGCTGTCGGTAGGGTAGTATGGAATAATAACTCTCATCCAGTGTATGTACGTTGGTGGGCTTTGGCTATGGTTACAGAGCATACCCGAATGTCACCAACACCAGCAGCCTTGGAATCATGCAAGGGAACACTGCAGGTAAGAGGCTATCGTGCCTTGGACCAATCAAGGACAAAGAATGCCACGGGATCGTTCCTTATCAACATTGATTTTGAGCCTCTTCCAATAATGCAGCCCTTACGTCGCGGCGGTAAATGGACAGACGTCTGGTGTAACGACATATGTGTACAGCATATACTATTCTATGCTACTACGGTATGTGACATATGCACTACCTAGCCAGTCTAGAATGCTACTCAATTCTTAGCAGTAGCTTACCAGTCTTTCTAGCATGTGCTCATTTCCGTTCTCGACCACCAGCCAGGCGGGCCTCAAGGACCCCTGGGGGGCTTAGCAGCAGAGGTGGAGGATGGTTGTGGCGTCGTGTAGCTTTTTTACATGGCAGTAGAAATTAGCGACTGGTCAATTATCCATCGGTCTACATCGCTTGGAGTTAGTACAACCGCTCCGGACCGTTCTCTGCCCAAGACCGGTTGAAACTAATCAACATTAAGCCAAAAAAAAACCAACTTGCTACTACCTATTAGATAGATGTTGGTTTGCCCATTACCACTACGATGGTATGGTACGAGACTTACGTCGACCAACCGCGCATTTAGGAAATGTAACGGGGCAACAAATCATTACTCCTTTCCAGTAATAATCAGAGAGAGATCCTGATGGAGAACTCCTAGAATAGGATGTTCGAAGGAATCCCGTCCAACCGACTCTCCCGCAAACAGGCAAAGGGCAAAGAGAGAGAGAAAAAAAGAGGAAGTACATTACAACCACTAGTCTCGGATCCATGGGACGTCTGTTGCGTAGGAGGGAAGCCCTTACCTACCACTACCACATGGTTGCATGGAATCCTGCAGCGTGGGCTATTTTATCTCGCGTATCTCGGTCTCATCGACCTTGAAGCTGAGGGAGAGAGACATACATCTTGCCACTTCTGGGTCATCACGCGGCATTAGGTAGCGGCGATAGGTAGCCTCTCATTCCTCGGCATTGCCAGATTTGCAATTCACTTCTGCATGTCTTGTGTGTTGTTTGTCATCTATCACAGCCTACCTTCATGCTAGTGACGTTAGTTTCGTCTTAGACTATGTATGAGATCTGTCTCTGGCAACCGATATCGTACCATTCTGTCGTTTTCCTCATTTATAGAGGAGCCGGATCCCAAGCCCTCTAAAGCCGCATCATGTCCGTGCAGCACTCATCATCGTCCGTTCTCTTATAAGACAGATCAGATTTCAGATTCCCGATATACCTACTACCAAGATACCTCTTAAAGAAGCAAAAAGATGGCGAGGTCCAAGCGAGTCACAACGACGCTGCTGAATCTTGCGCGGCGGACGCACTCCAAGCTATCATCTATCCTCTTCCCGTGCCCCTTGCCCGCGGAAGCAAGCTCAGATGCCGTCGTCCAATACGCTCCCGAGAAGAAGAAGAAGCCCAGCGCGCAGCAGCATGGACTTTGCGGTGAGGCCTTGGTCTTAGCTTCTCAGCTCGACGGGCAAACATTCCGCCTCCCAGACCTGTGGAAGGTGTTGGCAGACTGGCCCATGGCCGCCAACCCGCACGCGGAGCGGCTCGAGGGTCTCGTCAACAGCATACTGGAGCGCCACATCACGAGCGAGAAGAAGCTCAAGGCTCTAAAACAGGCTAACTTTGCCCGTCTCATCTCCCTGTAAGTTTTTGTCTACTACTCTATGTACTACGGAAACCCCCAGTCTTTTTTCCTTTTTTTTTTTTTTTTTTCGAAAGGTTTAGAACCAATCTAACCTGTGTGAATCGGACCATAAAGTTGGTATCCCGACGCAGAATGGCCCGAGCTGGAGGCGGCAACCGCCTATTCGGTGTGGATCTTCGTGTGGGACGACGAGGTCGACGCCGGTGACACTGACGTGTCTCTCGACGAGGAGCTCTCGCGGGCCTACTACAAGAAATCTCTCAGCACCATCCACCGCCTGTTGGGATTAGATTCTACGAGCGGAGATGACGTTTCCGGAGAGGCGGAGGAGGAGGCCTTGCATCCCAACATGGTCTTGTTTGGCGATGCCGCACGCAGCCTGCGCAGCTCGACGGACAAGACTCAGCGGGAGCGATTCTACCGCGAGATGGAGAGCTTCATGATCCAGGTGGGCGTTGAGCACAGTCACCGCATGCGCGGCTCGATCCCCACCGTGGACAAGTATATGGAGATACGCTCCGGGTCCGTTGGTTGTGCGCCCCAGATCGCCATCACCGAGTAAGTTCCCCCCCATCCGATGAAACAAAGATGAATGGATCCCTGCTTCATCTTCTTAGCCGACCAACCACTTACAAATCTTGTTCTATTAGTTTTATGCTCAAAATCCGACTCCCCGAGTCCGTCATGGAATCTGCCGCCATGAAGGCACTCTGGAGAGAAACGGTTGTAATATGTCTAATTCTTAATGATGTTTACTCTGTCCAGAAAGAAATCGTAAGTTCTACTACTACTACCTACTACTATCTACTATGTATCATACCTACCGTGGTGTTTTGCTCTAACATTCTTTTTTTCCTCTCTTAGGCGCAAGGGTCACTATTAAACCTAGTCCCAGTGATATTCAAGAACTGCGATCCCAAAGAGCAGAACCTCGATACGGTGACGGCGGATATCGAGGTAGCACTGCAGGGAAGCATACGGGGCTTCGAGGACGCAGCAGCGTCCCTCGGTCAGATGGTGTCCGATGACGCGCAACTGGACAAGGATGTCCAGTCTTTCGTCCGATGGTGCCGCTACTTCATCACCGGGGTGCAGCAATGGAGTATAGAATCGGCTCGGTACGGCATGGCGCAGTGTCTGCAAGAGGATGGCTCCCTCAGCATAGTGCTATGAATTGGGGTTTTTTTTTCTTATTTGTCACGCATGCGGCGCTAAAGATATATCGTCTTATCTTTTTTTTCTTTTTACCTTGAATTACACGTCTTACACGCAGTTATCATCTCTTATGTGCATCGGTAGGAGTTAGGGCGTAAGGCTAGGTAGTTCGTTCGTTAGTCTAAGTAGTCATATTATTCGCAATTCCAAATCCAACCATGATTTTTTTTTTTCAGCTGAGCCAAAAAGAAACGATAGTGTAACTAAGAATTTCCATCGCAACGCCCGGTCCGCTTGTCTTGGGTACTTACCATTTGCATTTCTGTAAATGGTCCTCGGTCTGTACCTACCTGGTATGTATGAAATCGTCATGTTTGGAGTAGGTATGTACTCTAGATAAGTGCCCCGGGGTAAGCAAAGTTCCAAGCCTCTCGATGCTACACCCCGTCATTCTCAGACGAGATGATAGGAGCCCGCCGCGCGTGATAATCGGCCGGGTGCTATTACGGACGGATTGCGGTTGGCCCATCATGGACCTGGCTGCATATCAATGCAAAACCAAAACCTGCAGGGTTGCATTCCTGAACTCTGGGAACGACTATCGTTGCTTGTTCGGGGGGTGCGTGCTTTGCTTGCTTGCTTTGCTTTGCTTTGCTTTGCTTTGCTTGGTCCACCCGAGGCGGACGGGAAGTTCGACCGGGATTGTACGTATTACGCGATAGTAGTAATTGGAACGTACCTAATTATGTGTAGGTAATACGCAACAAGACCAAGAACACAGATGCTGCTTGCTTGCTTACGGTACAGAACGACATTGATTACCAGGTGATCGCCGTAGCCGCTTACGGGTGAGTGTTGGTTGATTCTGATTTCGATTTTCGAGACGTATGTAGGAGCAGGGGCACGGAGCCTCACCAACCCTTCCTTTCATTACAGATTTTCATCCCGACCTTCCATCTATCCATCCATCGCTCAGAATAAAGAAAAAAACGCCCGCCCGAGAGCTCGTGGCCCGATTTCCACGCTGTCTAGGAGCGGCCCGAGCCGGGGGTTTCTTCTCGAGCTCGTTTGTAGAGAAAGACCCGCCAACATCAATGCACGAGCGGATATTATTATGAGATTCATGCGTTTGAAACCAACAGGCAAATCCAACGAACGAGGGTACGTTAGGTAGGCTGGTACATACATAGGTGAGGAGCCCCCATCGTCAGTGCGGAATTCTCTTTCTTCCCCTTGCTATTACATAGGTTGTACGTTGTATTTCGTTATTACAGGGCTCAGGGCTCTCTCCTGTGATGAAGATGGGTTCCCAAAAAACCCACATAATTCAACGTGGTTACGTTATATTCCGCACCTAGAGCTACATGGGACGCTAGCTAGAATTGCAACTCCAGACGGAATGGCACCCGGCTAGTTCTTTCATCTAGCTTTGGACTAGGGCATATGTAGACCCTACGTATGTACGGCGTGATGGTCAATCGAAAAAGAACCCCCTACCCAGCTTGCCAATCCATCTACCCTCCCCATGTAAGTTTGTATGTATGCAACATCATCGACACGAGGCAAAGGAAGAAAGATTAGTCGAAAAGAGTAAAATCAGCTTTCGATCCTGTCGCGTTATAGCTTCTCTTAGCAAGGATATAATCCAGTCACGAGCTTCTCCGTCCATTTTCGTATTTTCAGCCTGTTCCCCCCTCCCCCGGTCGTGGAGCTAAGGGTACGCTAATGCTTCGCAACCTGCTTGTAGATATAGTTCGATATACCAGTTTTACCACGTGGACATATGATCTGTCCGCACTAACTAACCTAGCTTCAATTGTCCAGACTGGGAACCGACGCTGACTTGATTTGGAAATAGCATCCTTGATGATAATCACTAATCGAGCCCGATGGGTTGCATCATGGTTTCGTGATAGAAACGCAACAGATCAGCCTTAGTTAGTTAGGGTCCGTTGGCTTAGCTGATGTTTTATTTGGATGTTGGTGATATCACATGCTCTTGCAACGGTCCGATCTTGGAGATGCTAACCGACAATGGAGCCTGTTTGCTTTTTACTACTCATCCTGGAGCGACGATGGTGATAAGTGAGTGAGACGGCGTCGACTAACCCCTCTAGTTCTCACGGTCGTACTGCGCGATGGAACGAACAAGAGGGGGTTTTCAAATCATTCTCCGAGGAGATATTCGAATGACCTCGGCGTAACATCGACGACGGGGTATTCCCAATAGTGTCAGAAGCTGGTCAGCCTCATAGATAGGTAGATAGATAGATAGATAGGCGTGTACATCATTCCCAGCGGCTTCAATGATAGACTGTCCCGGTTACCTTGAGAACGTACTCGGGATCTTCGGCCTTTGGAAAAGAGGAGTAGGTACGCACAACTCTTTCCGTCGACATCTTCACTTTGCCTTCAATTTGAAAAGTTCTTGACTTGGGAGTAAGCCTGTACATCTTCGAGTTGATTCGTAATCCTTGATATATCAGAATCCTAATAAACAATAGAACTACTGGGAACTGCTCAAGATGATACAATGTAAGGTGATGTTTTGTCCAATTCTGCTTAGTTACCTTGGTTAGAGGAATTAGTGTATCTATTTCTTCGTGTTGTCTATTAGGAAGAGCATCGCTGTAATTATGGACTTTGTTTTGTAATAAAGCATTGAATTAGCAAACTCCGAAAGGGGACGCGGCGGCACAGGACATGCCATGAATCGAAATTCGGGTCGTGCTCAAATCCCTTATATCAAAATGTCGAGCGACTCTAAGCTGATCTAAACAATATCACGCTGTTAACAAAACCCATCATCTATTAATCATGCCACGAATTGCTAACTATGTGGGTATTTCGCATCGAAGACCTAGTCCTGAGAGGAGCTCAGACTTAGGATCGTTTCATGTAATTCATAAATTTTATGTAGTAAAATACCGTACGTACAAGCCATCGAGGAGGGAACATACAAACACGCCATAGTAAAAAGATGGAGAGTTGTTGTCTTTGCTCGTCTGTTCGTTCGTTCGTGTAGTGCAGGCTTCAATGAAAAGGGGAAAATATTTCTGGACGCCAAAAAAAAAAAAAAGACCGTTTTTGCAACTCTACGTCATGTTCCCCCCTTTTTTCTTTTCTCTTTTCCCCTCCCGTCATCAATCAATACCAACCATCATCATAAAGAAGACGTAGCGGAGATTTGAAAATAAGAAAAGGTCGCGTAACAAATGGAAGGGCATGCTGTCAATTCGAAGAGTGCTTCAACCCCCTAACGCCCATCCCATGCCTCATACGTATAAATTTTTCTTGCCTCATGCGGTGTTCAAACCTGGAGCTCCCTGGGGATGCGCGTCTAGATCTATTTCCTCGACCAAGTTGCGCTGGTGGGCGCTCTCTCGTACGAGGTTGCCGAAGTACTTGAGTGCGACCTCGCTCTCGCTGCGGACCTTCATGGTTTCCTCTCGTCGAACGCCCAGTTCCTCCATGGAACGAGTTAGGCTGACTCGGAGGTTGTCTGCAGGGAAGCGGAGAACCTTGCGTACAGCGCCCGAGATACGCGTGCTGTTGGCGTGAACGTAATCCATCTCCGTCAATCGAGCTGAGATCTTCTCGGAGAGTCGGTGGGGTAGTGACTGCGGGATTTGCTGGACAACATAAGCAGCAGCGGAGACAGCTAGAAGTGAAGTTAGCATTGAGTTAAGAGGGGCAAATTGTTACACAACATACCTGCAAGAATCAAACCGGGAACAATGAGTTTTCTTAGATTGTCATTTCCGACAATCTTCAAGGCGGTCACAGTGTGGTCCATCCAGCCCATGCCACCAATGAGGCGTCCACCGAGAGCTGTAGCAACGGTCAAGGCCATACCGGTGCCGGCCATCTTCTCCTGACGTTGCATAAGTGTAGAGAAGTCGACGAAATCCAATAGCTCAGTAGGGACATCAACCTGTTTCGCGAGTACATCGCGTCTCCTTCGGAACATGACGTCAGGACGGAAATTGAGATCGTGGAATTCGTTACCGAGATGGAAGATTCCTAGTTGCTTGATAACGTTCACGCCACCAACAGTCTTCTGTCTTGCGTATTCTTCCGAAGCTGTAACAGACTCTGCGACCTTGGATAGCATTGCTTCTTTTAATTCCTCGGCATACTCAAAAACGTGAAACAGACCTGGGTAAGGTACGCCCAGATTGCTCTCGCCAGCATTCGCGATCACCGAGTTGAGCGTGGTTCGCGTGTGGTCGTATATTTCCTTGCAAGTCTCCTCGATAGTCTGGTCAACCTCATCACCCACTGCAGCGTTTGCTTTCTTAGAAGATTCGAGCTGGGGTTCAATTTCTTCCAATTCTCTTATCACTCGTTGAAGCTCAGATTGGGCTACCTCGGAGTTTACAGTTGCTAGAACGTTGACATCTTGGAGGATATTTAGGAGATAGGTCTTGGCGGGTGCAAGCTTAGACCGTGCTCGTTTTTCTAGGACAAATCGTCGTAGTGACTGTTCTAGCTTTTCAAAATCTCGAATCTTCTCTTTGTCCTTGCCTTTGCCCTTGGGATCGTCGTTAGGGTCATCTCCGCCTCCACTCGAGCTGCCGCTACCTCCTCCATCTGGACCGCCGGGGGGCGACGGAGCTGTCGGAATGGCGTTGCTGGATACAAAATGGACAAGTTCGGTGGATTCCTTGAATGTGCGAGGGCTTAGACCATAGACCTGGTCTAATATCATCTTCTGACATCGTTCCTTGTCTCTGATCAGATCATAGCCATTGACAACCATGAAGATGTATGCCTTCTCCGCCGCCGCCGCCCAGATAAACTCCTTCGCAGATTGGGTGAAGTGGTTCGCAGCAGACACCACAAAGACAACCACGTCAATCTCTTCCTGTCGCGCAAATACGGCCGTCGTCTTCGTCGTGTCGGAGTTGAGACCCGGAGCGTCAATCAATGCGATATCCACCACGCCGTTGTTGAGCAATGACTCATCAATAGTTCGTACGTCCTTGATGTAAACTTTGCATTGCATATAGGTAGCGTTGTCGAGTACAATCTTCTCTAGCTCATTCAAGGAGAAGACGTCGTAGGTTGATTCGTCATGTCGATCGTAAACTGCATCCATGTGTACCGCATGAACCTCCTCAACACCGGCGTTCTCTCTCGCGTCCAATACCTCGCAGAAAATGCTGGTGCAAGGTTGTTGGTCCTCCGGAAGCAACTTGCGGCGCAAGAGTGCGTTACAGAATGTAGATTTACCGGCGTTGAGATCTCCGGTTACTAAGACCTTGCTAGAAGTATCTTCGATTCTTTCTCGAAGTAGGAGTAGGTGCTTAATGCTGGAGCTGATCTTCCCGTCGAGCAATGCGGCGATGGATCCTTTCTCGAGAGAGTGAACGAGTTCGGTTTGATGTAATGCGCCCAGCTTGAGGTCCAATTTTAGGACTGAGAATTCTTGAGCAATTTGTGGCGTAAAAAGTCTGGGTGACTCTGCTCCGTTCTTGCCCTCGGCATCCTTGCTGGATTCGGCGGCTTCGTGGTCCTCGACGGTTGTCATCGATCGTCGTACCGGACGAGGGTGGTGCGGGGAGGCTGATTCTCCTGCCATAGTAGAAGTGTGCTGTAATCCGGGGCGGGACGAGGATCGCTCGTGGGAAGTTCTCTCGGCTCGCTGGACAGAGGGGTAATGCGCGGGCCAGGTGACGTTTATGTCCTGTAGGTTTTTGAGAAGCTCGATGACTCTGCTGATGGAGCGATTTAGAGAAGTTCGATGTTGGTTATACCATAGCTGAGCTACGGCCGCTGCCTGGGTTCGGTGGTCCGACTCGGGGCTGCCGGCACGTTGAAGAGGCATGTCTCCGGACAGTGTCGGGTCGGTTCGGGGAGTACCCATAGCTCGTCTCGAAGAACCAACATCGTCTCCAGCGATGCTACCACCATAGCCGGAGTCGTTGTCGATCATGGATTGGAGATGCGAGGCATGTTGCGACGAACCGCTGCCGACGGTCATGTATCCCGGTCTTCCGGACGTAGCTGGAGCTGCATTCTCCTCTTGATCGTGATTTTGTCTGCGGGCGGACTTGCCTTTGCCTTTGCCCTTTCCCTTGCCCTTAGAGGTAAAATAATCTTGACTCATGCTGATGCTATATTAAGATAAGATGCTGTATTCGTGGACATCACCAATGTAGAAGATTATAATTGCAAAGCGGAACTTGATCGACTAGTGCGCGTGTCGGATCATTCGATGGTGTGAAAGTTGGGTACGTTAGGTAAGTTAGGTGAGTGGTGATACTTTTTTCTTAATTCAATGTTGAGGCGAAATTGCGGTATGATAACTAAACGATGGAGATTTTTGATTGGTCAAAAACAGCTTCGCGCTTACAAAATTCAACGGGTCCTCTTACGATGCAAATGTGCACCGGTTATGTCACTACCTATTAGTTACATATTTGTTTATATGCATATATATATGAGTCCCCACCTACTATATCCAGTTAGTTCATGTCGTGTCTGTATCCGCCGATAACAGCATTTGATACGTACCTCATTATCATTCATCACAGTTCACAGTTCATAGTTCAATGTTGCTGTTGATCTGTTCCAGGCTTCCATCAATTGATGTTTAACAGCAAACACTCCCTAATACTGGATGTAATTACGAATTAAAGAGGACCTTACACATTTTGACAAGACATCTACTAAGACAGCAGCAAAGCGAAATACCATATAATTCAGGAATCTGATTAATTACATCAGTGTTGCTAATAATCCACAACTCAACCGTTGGAAAGCTTTCCTACTTCACGACCTACTGGCTCCGGCGTCTCCTCCCTTTAAGAAGCTACTTCGACATCTGTAGCTATGAACGTAAGCAATCGAACCATCACAGTTTGCAAGATAGAAGGAAGAAAGGCGATCCTAATAATCTATTACTAGATTCTAGAATGGGCTTTCGGCAAGCGCATAACGCCTGCCGAGCGTTTGCGCAAGAACCAGCGCATGATCGACAAGGCAATCCGAGAGCTGGACCGAGTACGGATTGGACTAGAAAAACAAGAGAAAACCCTCGTCGGACAGATTAAACAGAGTGCGCAAAAGGGTCAGATGGGAGCAGCCAAGATTCAAGCAAAGGATCTTGTACGAACAAGAAGGTAATAGCTTTCCTATCGTTGCAAAGACATCGTAGAAAACCTTGCTGATATTTGATTATTTCTATAGATACGTCGAGAAGTTCTACGGAATGAGGAGCCAGCTACAGAAGATATCCTTACGATTACAGGTTCGTCGACTAGCTCACAACCTATTACAATTTTATCCTAATAACATCCTACTATAGACCCATCGAACCAACGAGCAGATGATGCAAGCTATGAAGGGTGCTACGGTTGCCCTTGGCAGCATGAACCGATCCATGAACCTACCAGCCCTACAACGAATCGCCATGGAATTCGAACGCGAGACAGCGATCATGGACGAAAGACAAGAAATGATGGATGATGCGATTGACGATGCCATGGATGTGGGCATAGAAGAAGAGGGAGATGAAGTTGTAGAGCAGGTTCTAGAGGAGATTGGTGTTGATCTCAATCAATCAGTAAGTGTACGAATATACACTGGTCGCAACTCTGATGGTCTAACCTGGAATAGTTTGGAGAAACCCCGACAGGCCTCCAGGGCGAGAAGGTTCCTGACGGTCGAATCGCCCAAGCCATCGGTGGTCCTAGCAGTGGAGGCGGAGGTGACCCTGGCGATGACGACCTTCAAGCTCGTCTTGACAGTCTGAGGAAGTAGGCGTACGCCGAGAACAAGATTGTGCTTGCAACGAGGGTATTTTACTTAATTAAGACAGGGCTTGTAGCAAGGGTATTGCGTACTTTTCTAAGCATGGAGCAGGGAAGTTCTAAGGGTTTGCTTTATCAATTCCGTCCTATCATGGGATAGTACAAACAATGTCTGAAGACAGCTCAATTGAGTACCATCCTCAAAATCTCGAGCACGTTTTCTTTATCCAGGGGAGCTGGGTTGGTTTGAACGGCTCGGTCCTTCAGACTATGCTCGGCGATGCTGTCTAGTTTATCCTCTCCAATACCAAACTCCTTCAGCGACCTCGGCAGCTCGAGGGTGCGAATGATAGCATCCATCAGATCACCTAGATCTGATGTCTCCTTTTTTAGATTCTTTTGAGCAAAGATTTCTTGGGCTTTGGAATCTGCCCACAGGAGTTGAATAATGGCATCTTGTCGCTCTACGTTGGCTCCTCTCTTATAATTGTATTTGCATACTGCAGGGTTGAGAATGCAACTCGTTTCGCCATGACCCACGCCGGCTGGGCCAAGCTGGTGACCAATACCATCTGCGACACATTGAGTTAGCAACGGTAATAACCAAAGGCTTCCAAGAAATTTTTTTTTTAAGCCACGTACGACTTGCTCCCATCGATACGCCGAGTGAAGCTGCACCCATGGCATCTCTAGCACCGAGCTGGCATTTCAAGCGGGCTTCGAGATCCTTAGGGTTCTGTTTGCTCCGAATCAAGCCCGGTATAAGTTGAGCCAACCCGGATCTCGCGAACTTATCTGCGGCGTCATTACTCTGCAGAGAGCAGAGCGTTTCCACGCAATGGTCAACAGCTTTGACACCAGTGCTCAGCCAGATCTTTTCAGGAGTCGTGGTCGCGAGTTCTGGGTCCAGGATGACCAACGCGGGACTCAGTAAACCTTTCGAGAAGGTAACTTTCTGCCCGGTGCTGTCGTTTGTCGCGCCCGCAAATGCCGAATATTCACCACCCGACAACGACGTTGGAATACAAACGACTGGTACTTTGGACGTCTCGATGTCATCGCGATTCTGTGTATTGGTCGGGGTAAGGCCGTTTAAGTCTTCTTGTAACATAACGCCATTCGCTAGAGCCTAACAGATAGGTAGAAAGTCAACGTTACAAGTCTTATAGCACAACAGATCACTAAGAGGGATAAAGTCATACAAATGACGCTACCTTGGCCGCATCCGTCAGACTTCCTGCACCCAGTGTGACGATCAGGTCTGCCCTAGTTTCCCGCGCAGCTGCCACGATTTGGACTACTTCAGACCATAGTGAGTGCGGTTGCAAGCCTGTTCTAACACCAGCGAGTTTGTCACCCAAGGCATCTATTAGGTCGTCAAGGTAAGAGGTGTTATTCGCAAGAGACTTGGAGCAGATGACATAGACACTGGATGCGTGGAAGAAATCATCGGCGTGTTTCGAAAGCGATTTGGTGAAGGGGATTCCGTAACTTATGAGCGGGCGTTCGCTACTCGGGAAAGCTGGTTGAAATGTTTCCGGCATTTTGGACGATGGAGGTTATATCTTGTCCTACAATAAGAATTATTTCGCTTGAATGGGATTTTTAGCAGAATTTAACTTCTTATCTACCAGGTCACCTTTATAGTATAGGGTATATATCAGTGACAAAATTTTGAGTACATATTGGTAATCCAATACAACATAATTTAATGGTCTCACCTGCATATATGCATGCGTGTAAGCACTTGCACTAGCACTAGTTACACACATAATAATAATAATAATAATATTCGACCGTTACTTGGTGTTTCTATATATTACATCACGTACATACCATGCAGGCATGTATGTGTATTGGCATTGGCTCGGGGATTCTATCCTATATAATTGCAGATTTATTACACGCAAATGTTTATTGATTGGGGGATATTCTAATTACTACCTATAATTCTTCTATATACAACGTTCGCCCCCGCCTCTAGATAAGGTCCTATCTAGAGTAGCGGGTTAAATGCACGTTATTCTGCAATAAAGGAAAACGAAGGCGAACTTCGCATCAACGTCACTGTGGAACGAGTAACGACTCAGATACCTACATTAGGTCTAATATGGCTTTGGTTTTGGCGGGCTGGCGGGGTTCCAATTCGGCTAGTGAGCACATGGGAGGTACAATTACCCAGCTCTAGCGCCTCAGCCTTAAACCATGTTATCCGATTTCTAAACGACATCATTATTTAAAGTTGTTCTTCCTCTCATTACCTATTTAGCAATAAGAGGTAGATAAATAGTTCAACTATTCGGAAGTTTTTAGACAATGCAATTCAATTCCCTCGCAAGCTATCTTTTGCATGACGGTGGAAAAAACAATACCATCTTCCAAACAAAGTACCGAGGTCCACTCTGAATGCAGGTTTAATTGTTGAGCAGATACGGATCCTTATTGTAGTTCCGAGGCGCCGGCTTTAAGTGCTTATGATCGCAAAGCTCGGACCTACTAGGCTGGGCAGGTGGGTACCTAAGTAAGGTAGGTAAGGTAGGGGTTGGTTGGGCTACTACGCTACTACCATCCCATCCCGTTACATCACACCCCGCTAAGCAGGTCAAACTTGCAACTTTCAACTTGTTCAACTTTTGCGACAGCACTGCAACCCTCTTTGTTCTGACCATCGAACAACTCGATCTGTGTTCCTGCGCTTCTTACATTAATTAATAGGTCAAATTTGAAGACGTACTTAATTGGTAAGTAAAGGTTTTGAATTTTGAATTTTGAATTTTGAATTTTGAATTTCGAACTTTGTTGATTATTGATTTTGATACGACAAATCCTTGGGAATTTGGGAAACAAACGAGCTTTACTATTCCTTACCTTCTTCTCTTTTCTCAACTCCAAGTCCGAATTCACTGCAAATTCGCATTTAATATTCTCAATACTACACAATACCTACCACAATACCACAATACCACCCCTGCTTGTCTCGACATAGTTTACCTACTATGTATCTAGGCGCCTAGTTGACGTACCTTATTTCTTGCGCTTGTTTACACAGCCCAATCATCACATTGTCCTATGATCCATCTCCTTTTTTCTGGTCTTTCCACCCCCTCTATTTTTTTAATACCTATCTACCTCCTATTGTACCTGCGATCGCCAACAACTTGCGACGTTGGTCATTCTCCCTTCGTTTCGTTTTTTTCTATATAACTCCCTTGCGACCAAACCCTTCATACCCCAAGTCAAATATCATCGATACCTAAAAAAGATCATTATCTATTACGTCTTGAGCCAAGTGCCTAACCTTCCTAGGTATCTCTCTAGCTTCTCTTAGCGTCCCACCTGTCCTACAGGGCCTCCAGTCAAACACTTCATATATGACGACAGTTCCGTGCTTGCTTTGACTGAGCAGCCAGATATCGCCCAATTCTTTGATAGCTCTCTACCCTCTGTCTATCTTGACAATCTTTTACACAATTCCTACTTCATCCCAACCCCCCCTTTCCCGTGCCAGACTCCAACGATCTGCATACTTCTCCGCATCGCTGAACGACTTCGGCGCATCCTCCCACACTGAAACTGCTATTACACTTCCCACCATCAACAACGTCAATCTTCGAAAACCTGGCAGGAAGTAAGCGGCGCAGTCTCTCTTCCCAGGGAGGTCTGCTTAATAGAATGTTCGGAGGCGGTTCAAGCTCGAACGCGGCGAAATCTGATCCCGCAGTCGCCGAATCTCCGAAAGCAGACAAGAAATCACCATCCCCCGACCGGAAACACGATTCTGCCGGTGTCCCCACGCCTACGAAATCCCCTGACCAAGCCGCGAGCGGCGAGAAGCGCAGTGGAAATGGTAGCCCACCCGGACGACAGAACCCCGACACGGGCAACTCCGAGAAGAAGCGCAGAAGCTCTGGTGTTGGAAGCAAAGCGAGCAGTCTTATAGCCAGCGCCAAGAATACCCTGAATTTTGGTCAGGTTGGCAGATCAAACAGCGACGGTAACACGCAAACTCCCTTACAGAAGCTAGGAAAGCAAGACCAATCTCTTGCGGTGCCTCAAGGCCAGCACAACAATTCCGCCGGCGAATCGATGCCCGGTCCACGATCAACATTTCGCGTAGGTGTTTGGGAAGATAGGAACAAAAAGTGTCGACGTACGATGGAGGACACGCATGCGTTCCTCTACAACTTTTTACATACACCTGCGCCTCTTCTTGTGTCCGACGCCGCCAACAAAAGCCTGAAGTCTACCTCGGAAGATAACGAGTCTCCCTCTGAAACAAGTTCGCAGGATGTGATGGAAACAGACAATGGTTACTTTGCGATCTTTGATGGCCATGCAGGTACCTTTGCTGCGGATTGGTGTGGCAAAAAGTTACATCTTATACTAGAAGACACCATACGAAGAAACCCTAACGTGCCAATTCCTGAACTGCTAGACCAAACCTTTACCAGCGTTGACGCGGCGCTCGAGAAACTGCCTCTTAAGAATAGCGGCTGTACAGCAGCCATTGCCGTTCTACGTTGGGAAGATCGAGTTCCTAGTTCGAACTCGGCTACTGGTTCTCAAGCCATCGCCCCGGCAGCTGCCGCGGCTTCAAAAGCAACAGATGCATCAAAAGCTAAGGACCCAAAGCCCGAAAATGACGTCGGCAACAATGCGATCCCTGAATCTGCCCATGCTAAATTGAGAGGCGCCGCAGTGCGGCAACGAGTCTTGTATACGGCAAACGTTGGCGATGCTCGCATCATTCTATGCAGAGCTGGAAAAGCATTGCGTCTTTCGTATGACCATAAAGGTAGTGATGAAAACGAAGGAAAACGTATTGCCAATGCTGGAGGTCTGATCCTTAACAACCGTGTAAATGGCGTATTGGCCGTTACTCGAGCTCTCGGAGACACGTACATGAAGGACCTTGTTACAGGACATCCATACACTACCGAAACCGTTATCCAACCTGAAGTAGATGAGTTCATTATCATCGCTTGCGATGGGGTAAGTTTAAGTTTACATTATCTACAAACCCTGTAGGAATGCTCTTGCTAACGAACTCTCAGCTCTGGGATGTCTGCAACGACCAAGATGCAGTAGATCTCGTTCGTGATGAACAGGATCCAGTAGCCGCTGCTAAGAAACTCGTCGATCATGCCTTGGCGCGCTTCTCTACTGACAACCTGTCATGTATGATCGTTCGATTTAATAAGGCCGCCCTACTGGAGAATCAACATAACAAGGAGAATCCAATTGGCGTGGAGGGGGATAGCACGAGTGCAGGTGGTAAAGTCAGCGAAGCCGACAAGATTGTGAGCGCTACTAAACAGAAGATTGCCGAAGGCGATACCCCTGCTGTAGGTATATCGGCGAGTAACAGTGGTCGAGGTCACGACCTTGTACCTATCGATGACGGAGATACCTTCAAGCCAACCATTATCGAAGGTCCGGTTGAGGAAGAGCCACCATCCTTGGAGGACAGCGACGCGCCAGAAGTCACTTCGGACGCGATACCGAATCCTGGCGGTCTGGCCACTCCAGACTCAAACTCCCCGAAGACTGCTGGTCCTCCCTCGAAATCCTGATTATTAACTCTTTCCTAGCTAGCGAACCAATCATCAACTCACGTTTGGCTAGCCACACGATGACTAAATTCAATGCACATGAGGTACTAGCAATTTTGTTACCCGGATAACAACAGGCAGCCGTGCTTCGCGCTGTTGACATGACATACACGTTTTAGGAGGAGACATTCAGGCGACGCACGGCGTGGCGATAACTTGACCAAAGCCGAGAGGGCAGTCTACAAAAGCAAGTATGCTCGGCGAGCCAATTTACGTTTTCGTTCAGAACAATTTAGGGAATAGACGAACACTCATCCTTCTCGGGCTCCTATGAGTCACAGGGGTCTTGGTGATGCTCAGTGCCTTTTGTATGGTTTATGACGAGGGATACCTCACTAGGGTAGCAAGTACACCAATCAATGGATTTTTAAGAACAGACTTGACTTTAGAGTCCTAACTTTGTAGTAGTGTGATTTTACTGCGACACAGGTCTGGGGCCAATCGCGGATTTCTTTGAATAACCTCCCATTCCCAAGTCCTACACCGTTTTAATTAGCATTGCTTGAATTTTATGTGCATAATTATTAGTATACTCAACATTTAGTCCCGTTTCCTGACGGTTAGCATTAGAGTCTCGAGGCGATGGCTCTTACCAGCCCTTTCGAATCCAACCGTCAGAATTCAGGATGTACTCAGTAATGCACACTCTATTCAATAGCACTCGATAGAGTTACCTATTCTAAAAATTCGAATTGTTGAGATTTAAAGAGAGAGAGAGATAGAGGGATATCTAAACTAAATCGCCTTTATAATCACCGAAAGGAGAAGCCAAAATCAAAATGCTTCTCAAATTTTAGAATTTTGAAATGTTAAAGATTGTATTTGTACCAGGTATAGTAGTATCTTGGCATCTTCTGCCATCTGTATAGACTTAGGTATGTTAGATCAAGCCACAAAGGCTTGATTCTATTCATGTACATGGCAGGCAGGTATTCAAATCGTAAAGACTAAGTGCCTGGTGAACCTTTATGATCCCCATGGCCTCGTTAAACCACCCCCGCCTTGCACTCAAGCGCTATTACGGTAGGAAAAGAAGAGTATTCTTCCTCATCCTAGCCTCTGCGGATCTTACACGGATGATAGATTGCTCAAGTTTAGCGGTACTGGTTCTGAAAATCTACAAGACGTCAGCCAAGTGGTCGAAAAGACAAATCGATATTAGACAGGCTTACCTTGGTATCGTCTCATCTGGTACTCCAGATCACCCTTGAAGGGGGTCATGTTGCTGACGATAGTATCAATGTCTATCATCTTGAGCCTGTTATTGCCCTCCTCGCGGGCCTGGGCGCGGCCCATAGCCGAAGCGACCAGATTGCGCAGCTGCCGGCCGTCGAAGCCCTTCTTGTGGATCTCGTCCTCCCCGTACTTCATGATCTGTGTGTACTCTTCCACCAGCCCCTTCTTGTTGTATTTGTCCACCCGCTGCTGGAATATCGATTTGGATTGAGTCCTGTCAAGCTTGGTGAACTTGATCGCGATGTGGATCCGCGATTGCACGGCTATGTCGAAGAGCGCGATTTGGTTCGTTGTCAGGATTACGATTCCTAGGGGGTAAAAGTTAGTGAGCTTCGTTCCTTTTCTTCTTCCTTATAAAAATGTGTGGTCATACCTTGGTAATACTCAAGAACTCGAAGGAAGACTAATTCAGACAGCTGGGTTAACAGAGAAACATCGTGCTGCCTTGCCGGGGGTTTCTACCTGAAACGAGGGCATTCCTTTCCGTTGTTGGCCCTTGATGGCCCATCCCTCTGCTCTGAACGAATACGTCGACCTCGTCTCTGTTGCTTACGTTAGAGTAGCCTCTCTGCGACTCGATCGGGGACTTACATTAGGAGAACCGCCTTCCACCTTGTAGCGAGGTCGAAGATTCTCCTCAAGTTTGCTTCGACATTCTTCGCTTTGATTCCGACATCTCCTACCCCGATGCTAAAGAGGGTTTTACCAGCGGCTGCTGCGAGAGTTTCGGCTGGGTATGGTGTTAGTTATGGGTGTTTAAACACTTGCAGGCGGTATGCTACGCACCTGTTGAAGTCTTCCCAACCCCCGGGTCGCCTGTACCATGAATTAGTATCCGTTGCTATCCATTCTTAGCCGCGGCAGGGACTTACCATATAATAAGATCACGAGGCCCTTACCCTTCTCCTCCACCAGATCAGCAACTTGACCTTGACCATGAGTCTTGACTAGGCTCAACAGCAATTCTTTGATCTCTTCTCCTTGAAGACTAGAGTCTGCCTTCAGATGAAGACCTGATCTGAATGCAGAATCATCGTCCTTGATCGGCTTGACGCTGTTGATCTGAAGCTGTGCCCATTGCTTCTCGCGGAGTATATATCCTAAGATCCTGGGAGGGCAAAGCATGTATTGCAGACTGACCCACTCCTCCGTTCCTTTGTCCTCGTCGAAGTTGCGGTGGTAAGTCTCAGCCAATGCGACGTTGTTGCTGCACTGTGGACAAGTACATTCGTCCGATTCATTGCCTATGAGTATGTCGCCGATGCGCCCCTGCTGCGGGCCATATTGATAGTATGACTCGAAGTCTATCATTACTTCGCCTTTTACCTAGAGGAGGTCAGGATATAATGTCAGCAGCAGAGGGAGTGAGTAGTGACGGTACTGTAAGTTCTTTGGGTCCCGCCTCCATATCCTCATCGTCAGAGTCTTGGCTCAATATCGCACGTCTCATCGCTGAGTACGGGTCTCTAAGTGGCTATTGTTTGAGATTCATTAGGGAGCGCACGTAATCTAGGCTGTGAGTCGGGGTTTTGCTTACGATAGGCGCTTTACGAACTCGGAATCCAGTCTTATCCGCAACGGCTATACCATCATACCTAAACCGACGCCCGTCATCTTTCGTAGTACAGTATTTCCGATACGCTTTGCCGCGAGCGATAAGCGACTCCCTAATTTTATCTTCGTCCTTGGCTTCGGATAGGGGGTAATAGGGCAAGGCCGAAATTGCCTTAGTACCTCGAAACCGGGGGAAGCGCAACGTCAAGGGCTTCCGTCGGAATACTTGTCCATTCCAGTCGTAAGTCCAACAAGTGAGAGACCACCACTTGTCTGCTGGTTCGGGCCACAAATCAAATAAGTCCTCCACGATGAATACTTGGTCATTCTTTAGGTAGGGCCGGCCGTAGATGATGGTTCCGGGAGGGAAGATGGTCCACAATGCATCAAACGTAATGTTTTTAGACTTAGTTAATGACTCCCGATTTTGCAGGTAATCGTTTAGTTGGGTATCCCCTGTAGTCTGCTGTAGGAGATCAAGAAGTTGGCAGAGCCCCCTCCGTGCGATGCGATCTTCTTCTCCAACGGGTTCCTTCTTTGATTCAAGAGTAAGAAGATCCCAGTTCATAATCAATGGTTCGTATGGTGATTGGAGTTTCGCAGATTCGCCATGTAGTTCATGGCTAGGGTGATGTGTGAGCAGCTTTCGAAGCAGATCTCGAAGATGCTCATTGAGGATTTCAAGTTCGCCATAGCTCTCTCGCTCGTCATTACTATTATCCTTGGAATCGTACACGAATAATTTGAGGATGGCTGCGGCGCCGTGGCGATCGTTTTGCTCTGGCCCCGGAACCTGTGATTCTTCGAAGTCCTTTCTCTCGCCAGTCTTCGAATCAGGGTCGCGGCGGTTCGTAATCAATCTAATTTGCCATGATTCGTAAGTCTTCTCCTCGGGCTTAGGTGTCTCGTTATTCTAAAACTGCCGGGTAAGCGGTGTCTTGATATCGCATTCTGAGCAAGTATTTGAACTTACTTCTTGTCTGGTTTGGACGGAAGATGAGATGGTAGGGGGTTTGGCTGTTGTAGAGCACTTTGCTTCAAGTTGTGCCAGCCGAGAGGTAAGGTCTTCTATCTGCTTGCGGAGCGCATCATGCTAACTTCTATATCAGTTCTGCATACCTAACGCTACCTGAGCTTTACACATGCTGCTTACATTGCATACGCCTTCCTTGGTTTCTGCCATATTGTCCGACTTTTCGTGGCCTTACTATGATTAAAATAGCCCAAATGTTACCGAGGATTGAAAGAAGGTTTCCATGAATTCGTGCGGTGCACCCAGGCAAGGCTGTTCGTTCCGGCTTCTTACATGGACTGCTATAGTACAGGGGGATTAACGGATTGGCCTAATAATCCTTTTCCCGGGAGGCCTCGAGCACTTGTTTAGATACATCACAACTGACGAGGTGGGCTACGCTTTATATCTAACTATCTATCAGCTCACATCCAAAGGATCTTCCAGCCAAGGCTAGATCATAAAATTAAGACAAAACTATACTGGCATGACGGAGATACAATCGACTCGATGCTACAGCAAACGGTCAAGGGAAGAAGCAGGCTCTGGGGGCGAAGTTGCATTTCTTTGGGGGCGGATGAGCATCTCGCCCCATTAGGTTAATAGTTGGAGGTAACCCGTGAGCGCTGAGCCCCGGGCTGACTGGATTGTGTGTCGGCGATTACTTTCTAATGGTACTAAATCATGGAGCCTTAGGAAAGTCTCTTAGATTTCGGACGTAACAATCGGCGGATATCTCGGAATTGGGCTTAGAGTCGAGCATGTACGTTAGAGACATGGCTTGCCCAGAATGGACACCATCCCATGACTCACCGAAACTCGAAGTACTTTACATACTAATATGCATTTTCCCTCCTTCCCAGATAATACCGATTTGTCGGGCTGAGAGTGATCATTCACCACGAATCGCCAATGATGGTTGAAGAGGCTCTCCAGGCCCTCCAGCTCAGATTTGACGAATACGAGCTTTCGAACGATGAAAAGGAGTACCTTGCAAAGATACAAACAGAGCACTTTGAATTCCATCAGAAGCTGAGGAAGAAAAAGCGACTCTCTTCAGCTGAGAAGGGAGCTTTGGGATGCGCCAGCTATGATGAGTTCCTCAACTTTTGGAAAAGGTATTGTCAACAGACACATAATCGATTCGAGGACAGGCATAAGAGCGGATGGAGACTATGGACTAGAAAGTCTCAAAGTTTCGCGGAGGAAGCCCGTATTTTCATGCAAAATATAAAGCCGGCTCTAGATGCGTGTCAAGAATTTGGAAAGCCTTGGTCGGGAATTGCATTCGGTACTCTGACCGTCCTTTTTGTGGTAAATTGGCGGTCTTTGATGTCCACCTGCTGCCGTTACTAACAAGTGGCGTTTAGGTTAGCTCGAGTAAATACCAGATGGAAGAGCAGATCACAAGAGCTTTGAAAGAGATACAAGATCGATTTCCGGGATTTGAGATCCTAGAAAAGTGCTATAATGCTGATACTGGACACGAGAATGATCTCAGAAAGAAGATATTACTCGCCCATCTAGCGTTTGTCGAGTTGGCTGTGAATATTACCGAGTATTATCTTCGCCACGGTTATCGTGAGTAAGACGCAGATACATGTTTAAATATATATCCTAAGAGTGCTAACCCCTTGAACTCTAGGGAGATGGATGGACGCTACGTTCCGCTCGAATAAATTTAAGGGGTTATTGGATCGTGCAAACGAGCGCGTTCTCGCTGTTCGTCTGCGTTGCGAAGAACTGATTAACTTGAACATAACCCAGATGAAACAGGATATGAAGCAAATGATAGAAAGCAATAAAGGTAAGTACTTTAACGCTTAGGGTGTCTGACGTGGGTAATTGTGACTAACGAGAGAAGAACTCCAAAAGACAGTAGATGGTAGGTTTGCTTTGCTCGCCTTTATGACATATACTTACTATTCGGAATAGAGGCAAGACTGGGCGCCGCGTACAGGTACATAAAGCAGCTTCTCGAACTTTTGCGAATTCCCAGTTGGTCACCAACGTTCTTCGAAAGAGAGGTGCTTAGAGATTATCGCCAGCGCCTTCAAAGTGGCGCACATTATGAACAGGGAATTTACGAGCGGATAACGTACGAAAACGTAGCGGATTCCAGACTCGGAGATGCGTTTTCCCAATGGTCCGCGGGGGGCCGGTCTTCCATGCTCATCCTAACTGGGATGAATAACACCAACATAAGTGAACTCACGCCCAACTGCTGGCTTTCGCCCTTGGCAGTTGGAGTAGCGGATAGGGAGCGGGATGCAAACAATCCGCACGCGTTTTTCCTCTTCCGCGGGCCGAAAGAAATATCCATTAACACGGCCATACCGACCCTCGTCGCTCAGCTGCTTACTCCTAGAGAGGGAAACGCCTTAGAGCCTCATGAACAGACTCTGACTTCTCATGCTGAAAGGTTTTCTCGGCTGGTTGAAAGCCATGGCGATACAGAATATGAAATGACCGACGTGCTTCGTCAACTGCTGTGTGACACGATCAATATTTTCAGGGAGGACCAGACTGTTACGTTAGTCGTGGATCGGTTAGATGTATGTACCGAATCAGAAAGATACGATTTGCTGCGTATATTGGCGGAAGTGCTGACAGAGGCGCGCTGTGTGGTGAAAATCCTTGTCGTGGCAGGGTGGACGAGGTATTGGAGACCAAAGGAGCGGGAATTGAGGGCAATATTGAATGATAAGGCCGCACTGCAGTTGGAATTCAAGGAGCAAAGGGTTTTGGGATAGTCTTGTACGAAGGCATCTGCATGTCTTGACCAAGCCAACCTCGGTACTCCGTGGCACTCCGGGTTCAAGTCGATAGCCGCAACTACCAACCATCATATTTTGTTGAATATTTCCTTTTTGGACTGGGCTGACTCGCAATCTTCGCCCCTCGTTTGGCTTTAGCTTTTGCCCCCGGCATGATAACGTCAGGATTCATTCTGAGATACCTTTGCAGATTCCCGGCGCGTGATACGAATGGCTACTGTCGGCAGTAACACCAGCCACGGCGCTTAGGCAAAAACTACTTTGCTCGACTTGCCTGTCTGGATGCCCGAGGTCGGGGAACGATGCAGATGCAAGTAAAAATGGTCAAAGCGTTAGGAAACTTCGTGACAGAGGACGAATTCCCTGCTTTACGAGTTCGACTGAGTCTGTGTTTGAAATAACATCAAGTATGACGTTACGACTGCAGACTGACGGCGTTAAAATAACATTGCCGATACGCATTGCGGATCTTGGTAACCATACAGCTACATAGTACGTAAGACATGTTTGCTTTCTCTGTTCTGCAGCAACAGGATGGATCAGGATTTGGATCTTGTACGATCAACTCGTGCGGAGATTCTGCCCTGCCCACCAATGTTCCTGAACACATGGATGCGTTACACCCAAGTGCGTACTATTATGTACATATGTACATGTACTGGGTATGTGCCGGGCTTGCATGCAGCACATGCAGGAGGATTTATTGGTTTTACGTAGTTCTCTTGCTGCGAACGCTCGAAGAGATGAAAAAGTTTTCGATTCAACCATCGATCGGGTTGCTTCTCCTTTCGGATAATCCAATCTTCGGCGCGTCGATAGATAATGAGCTACATCATCCATAGAAATGACTTGCAGGCACACGAGAGTTTTCGGCCATCCGAAAAGAATATGCAAGACATCCCATCCGTCGAAGTGGATGTTTAATACATAATCCAAAACGGGAGATTCCGAGTTGCGACGATCCGGACGATGTCACCCTACAAGATGTTGATGAATGGGTCTTCATAAAGAATAGAGAATTGCGAGAAGATGTCGGATAGGGGATCCAGTTATTTTTCAAGTTACCCCTGAAAGACGTCTATTACTGTATATGATACACTGTATTTACTGTATATTCATTTCCACATCGCAGGTTTTAGGTATTTGAAACCTGAAGATTGCGCAAGGTCTATGCTGCTTTAAGTGCGGGGCTCATAGCCGCTACAGTGGTGCTAATGCAAGGTGTTGAAGACTAGCGTTACAGACCTACAATAACGTTTTTTTAAGACCGATAAAAAAAATCAACAACCTTTTCGACTGCCCTGTTTCCATTCATCATCCTTTCTATTTAGGATTAATTTGCAGACCACCTTGTGAAGAAGATAAATTGCAAAGAAATAATAACCCTGCCAAGCTGCATGTATTCACCTCAAGTTGGAATGTTGATGGGACCAAGGGACTAAGTAGAAACATCAAAAGTGGTGCGCTGGCTGGTTGAAATTCTGAACAATTGAAAGTGTAAAGTAACATGGTACCTGCTAATGATCTCTACCATTCGTTGCCCAATCTGGATAGGCTAATCTCTTATTGGGTCTCTGTGTAGCCCCATAGAATGCAGGATGGAAGGTACATTGCTTCCAATATCCCCAAGGGCCAAATCAATATCCCTTTTGCTTTCCTTCCCCAATCTCGCATTCCTATTGGCTCGTAGCTTGAACCTACCACCTCTCTTCGAAATGTTCTTGCTCCATCGTCTCCTTTTGCTAGTTGCAACCAATTAATCTATCTTTTCAATTCAATTCTCGTCAATCTCCTTCATCAACCTAGGTAGTGTACATTTTTGATGGTGGAAAGGTAGAGCTATTTCCTACCTCTTCCTAGTATCACTCTTTTAATTCCTTCCCTCACTTTGTTTATTATCTGTCTGTCCTGTAGGGAGAGGCTATTAGCAAATACTTTACTCTTCCATTTCTTCCAACCCCCCTAGGTCCTCTTATACTATAGACCATCACTCACTCCCGTCTTGTCTCATTCGTCCCTATTCGCGATATACATATTATATTACCTTCATCGTCGATAGCGTATCTTGTCTCACTACTTAAGTGTAGTGATCCTAACATTCCTACTAGCGCTCGGGCTTCTGCACCGGCCTCACCCCCCCCTGATCCCTGATCTTTCTACATAGCATGTAGTTAGGTTAGTGAACTTGGCTACGGTATTATTATTCTTGCAACCCCTATCGAAATTTCCCGCCCCCTGGTCAAACCCCATACTGCTATCCCGCTTTCTTCGTCTCGGCCGCCTCAGCTCTCTTTCGTCTACCGTACATTGTACGTCTAGAAGCCGACTCGTATTATTCTCTGTACCATCTTTCAACGACCACGTTCTGGTAACGCTCCGTAAAGTCCTTCATTGTATACGAATGGTGTTGTCTCAATGCCGAACCGGTTTGCCGGTCCTTTGAATTGGCTCTGGTTCTGGTCCCGGTCAGCCATCTCGCGATCCTTCCTGTGTTTTAACCGCCAATAAGGCGCATCGTAACCTAGCGAGGCTTCTCGACACCCACGGGCATAGAATATTCGAAATTTCGACGGCGCGTTCTTTATAGATTCTGCTAGGTTGGCCGTCGCCGAGGACGACGTTGTCTTAAGAGGATGTCGCTGAATGGACTGGATGATGCGAAAGTCATAGAAGCCCACGAAACTGCTCTCACCGAGCCCGGAGGATGGTATGAAGCATCATTTCCTTTTCCCGAACCAGCCCCAACTGTTGCCTTGGTGGTTATTGGATGCGGTTTCTATATCGCCCCCAATTGCTGCTATGCTTTGTTCTACCTCTTCCTGTATGATAAAACTGAGCTTGCGCAACTGACCAAGACTCGATACGAATAGGTTTCTTCTCAAATATGCCAATCGTGACGAGGTGGAACTGTTCTGTCGTGGGAATGGTGGTATCGTGGACATTCGTGGCGCAATCGCAAAATACGAAGAGGCGTCGCCGTTGTACGGATTACTGAGATATAGACGGAGGAGTGTTTTATTGAAATATCAACCCGATGATTGTTCAAGACTGATTCAAGGTGAGCCGCTCTAATTTTGGATTTTCACACATGTCTTCCGCGTAAGAAGTAGGTAAGAGGAATTTTTGATCTAATTCGAATCTTGCGACATATAGCTCGCGCAGCCGTGCATTTTAATGCGGTGTGTGATCGGTTTTCGCCTTATGACACTATTTTCGAGCTTTCGGCATCCAAGGACTTGAAAGACAGCACGCTTTCTACAGCTTGCTCGTTACATGCCGCGTCAGGTTCGGCATCTTCGTCTACGAGTTCGTTGCGACGGCGAAGACTGAACGAGATTGCCGAAGAAGAGGAGGGAGAGGAAAGAGAAAGAAAGAGACAGTCTACGGTCAAAGAAGAAGAAAGACGGACATCGTCTGTGTACTCGGATCCTGCTCACCCACCTACCTCCCCTGAACGACCAGCCATCCTCGACCGACAACAAATCTCCTCTCCCGGCCAAACCAATTTTGCTTCGACAAAAGATGTTCCTGAATTTACAGGTGCTGAACGACCAACATCTCCTTCAAAATCCGAAGCTGCCCCGCGTTTATCATCACAGTCCACTCGCCCCGATTTACACAGCTATACAACCTACACATACGGTAAACCGAAAGTGAAGCTTGGGCCGCGGCCATCTCTAGATACGAATAAGAGGCCCTCAACAGCAGAAAATTTCCGCCCGACCGCAGCCCTTCCGGCAGGATTTAAATTCTTCTCGAAGGGTTCCAAGAAGGGCCAGTCTCAAGACCCAGAACACACTGGGAAGGTGGCAGAAACAGGACGGGCCTCACTAGATGTTGCACCTACGAAATCAGTTCCGACTCCCGAAGCTCCACAAACTGCTGATCTCCAACTTCCGCCGCGACCTGCGACCAGCTCAGGCGCTTCTATAAAATCCACGATGCCACCACTCGCTCCCCTCTCGACGGCGGCGAAGGAGGCGAAAATGACACCCGAGAGAGCACGCCTTATGAAAGCCATGAAGCTGAGGGAAAAGAAAAAGATGATGAACTCTACGGTAGCAGAGCAAACAAGCAAAACAGACAAGTTAACGACAAGCGAAGAGAAGGAAAAGAAGGAAGAGGATGGAACCGAGCTTAAGAACTCCTTGGGAATTCAGGGGGATGTCGGTCACCGCACCGTATCTCATGCAGATTCTGGCTTCGCCATCGACCCACCCACGCCAATGACGATCAACACGGAAGACACGTCGGACTCCCATCCCAACTCACCGACAGCTGCCACATCTTCGGAAATAGGGGTATCTACAAAAGCTTCATCTTTGTCTGAATCAACAGATGAGACTGTTCAAGCTACAAAAGACACGAACGAAGAAGCCCAAGGAACGGCGTTCCAGGAGGAGCCTAATGGTTTTTCAAGACTAGATGATCAACAAATTAGCGCTGTGGAGCCCAGGATGGGCCACAAGCCAGAAGAGGCTGGAAGGTCGCAGGGGGAGACGCAAGAGACTGCTGTCTCAGAGAAGATGAATATCAAAGCCGCGGAGAACCCCCATGAGATTCCAGGCCACGATGCCGATTTACAACCAGAATCCTCAATTCGACAATCCATAGAGGTGGATGATCCAATCGACGCTACCTCCTCGTCTCGTGTGACAGGTACTGAGCAGGTAGTCGACGAAGACAAGCCAAAGTCGCCTTTGGAAATACCTATCTCGAAGTTTTCATCTAACGAACCGAAGACACCTACCTCGCCGATCTCTCCTGCAGCCCATAGTCTGAAGTCAAAATTCTCCATACCAGATATCGCTATCCCCGCCGACTCTGTCCCAATCGTACCGAGCATACCCTCGCGACACGCGGCAGGAGATCGCGCGCGAAACCTGGACGAATCACCCCCCGACGCGAGCGATGCAGCTTTCCTTGCTGCCCAGAAACTCGCTAAGCGCAAGACGTTCGCTGGCCCGATTCGAACTGACTTGACGAAAACAACACCCCATTCTGAAGCGTCCGACCCGCTTCTTGACGATGCACTGATGGACGAGCTACAGTCGGCAACATTACAAGAGGCTAAACCTATGCTTGTATCGAAGTCGCCTATCACACCCGTCTTCCCTAATACGAGTCCCCTTAGGCAGGTGCCTCAATTATCCCGAACAGTGTCAAATCCGATGCGTGGTCCTCTTCTAGCCCCTAGTGATGTATCGCAGAGTACCGCCAGGAGCGTCTCGGCAGGAGGTGCTGCCTTGCTTCATTCTATTACTCGCCAGCCATCGAACGCTGGTTTGCAGGCCAAGAAGAACAATTTGGGGTCTAGCATCTCACAGAGAATCAAGGCTCTGGAGAAAATTTCGGGAAGTCCTAGCACAGAAGACCTCCGTCCCAGAACCGCAACGCCTTCGTCAACTTTCTTTGCCGTTCGTAAGCAGAGCGTTAGAGAACCGTCAAGGTCTCCTTCGGTAGTGGATCGGGCAGATTCTCTGACACGAAACACGCCTACACCTGAACAATCTAGGGAGGGAACTCCCGAGACCCCCGGTGTAGATAATCGACGTAGGTCGCTCTCGGTGGCTAGCAGACTTAGCATGTTTGAAAGTCAACCACCGCACCCTCCTCGCGGTCGACCCGAATCCATTCAAGTTACTGCGAGAATCATCCGGGACCCCAGTCAGAGTCTACCAAGAAAACCCGACGCGAACACAACCGTTGGCGACTATCCACAACTCGAATTGAAGCAGTCACCATTGATCGTTGACCTACAAAGAACAGAGCATTCCCAACCCGAACTAAAACGCATCCCGTCAGATAAGATTCCGAAGGAGACGATTCAGGAGAGGCGAGATAAAAGTTCAACTTCAGACGATGTCGAGAAGAAACGGCGTCGATCGTCCTTGAGTATAGTTAAGGAATTCATGAAGGACCGTCGGACCTCGATCGTCAGCAAGTCAACTGACAACTTGGCATTGATGACTCCGAACGGGGTGAAGTCTCCAAACAGACCCCCGTCGTCTCACCAAAACACAGGTGGTCTCGCACGTCGCTTGTCAATCTCGAGCCGACGTTCGTCTATGTCTCGCGAGCGGGACAACGGAGCGTCACCAATGGGGTCGCCTGCTGTGCTGAGCGATAGCGGTTCCGGAGATGACGACAAGAGTGATAGGAAATCTAAGAACCGAGCCTCTCGATTTATCAGACGTCTATCTAATTCCCTTACCGGAAATCGCAAGGCTGTGAGCCCGGCCATATCTCCGACTGTTGCAGAGGAAGATGCAGACCAGCTCGCGGCTGCTTCCATAACTAACGTTTCTTTGTCTTCTCAGCCTACTGTCGTAGCATACATGGGAGACGTAAACGTACAGTTTCCAGACAATCTGCTGTGGAAGCGCCGCAGCATGTGCCTTGACACCCAAGGTTTCCTTTTCCTCAGTGCCATCCAAGGCGCAGCTACAGCCGGAAAAGAAAAGGTGTCTGGTGTAGGCAACAAGCGTTATCATCTGAGCGACTTCCGCGCGCCCTATATTCCCGATGTTGAGATTCAGGAGCTCCCCAACAGCGTTGTATTGGATCTTGTGGAAGGCTCTTGCTTGCAGATTGCTTGTGAGGACCGGGCTGGTCAGCTCAACATCTTGAACAGTAAGTGATTCCATCTCAACCTTGTTGCATGTCCGATATTGGACCATATACTAACATCAATCCACAGCTCTTCAAGATGCGCATCAGAGTCACAGCTCCGGACAATAAGCTGTCACGACGTGCTATTCCCGTAATTGCGCCCACCTCTCATCGCAAAGTTTCCTTGATTACGACAGATACCCAAACTTCTTTTTACCACTGTGTCAACTAAACGCATTCATTGCATTTCCTTTTGTTCTCCGAAATTCGTACAGTCTGACGACCCCTTTTTCATATCGGTAATTATTGCCGCATCTATTCGCATACCACGAGTCTACATGACTGGGAGGAAGGGCTTGCGCTTCTTTTTTTTTTAGCAACACCCTCTTGAATTTTCCCCTTTTTAAGATTTCTATTCTGATTGCTTCTGCTGCGAAAAAGAAAAAGATATCAGCTATCATGGCAGATATCTGTATCCAAGAGGATTATCGCACTTCATTGCAGGTTGAGGTTGGCAATACTTGGTATTTTACCATTTTGCTGTTCTGAGCTAAAGGAGGGATGGAGCTTAAGGGGGGGGTTGACGGACAAGAGACCGTAAAACGAGTGGCATCTAGGCTCGTGTACATATCATTGGCATTTGCATGCACCATTCAGCATGTAACACCTAATGTATTTGTTAAAGATACGAATGTAGGTAGTCCTTGTAATGTGAAAGTTTGGCTTGCCCTTAATTAATTTTAATTTCTACACCTACGTGTACCTGAGCGGTTAACCGTACCTTAGGCACTAAATCAATTTACAGTTTAATGCAAAGTATGGAATGTATAAAAACTGTGTCTCGTCCTGGCTGCCTGGTAAAAATAGAGAGTGCAGCTTGGACCGAATAGGTTATTTCTTTGTTGACGATAAATCAATACCTTAGTGAATCGGTGGTGGGTGATTGATTGATTTCTACTCGTACGTGTAAAAAAAAAAAAAAAAAAAAAAAAAAAAAAAAACAATGAATAAATATTCCGACCGACAAGTCATTGTCACACTCTTTGTTGTCCATCATCATCAACAACACAATATTCTGAAATCGAATTAACAAGTTCGTTGAATATAACAAATCACATTTCTTCGGTGCCCAACCAAAAAAAGTACCTAAATGGTAAATAACCTAACCTCGGCACCCGAATTACCAAGAAGGAAACACGAACATTTGAACTTCATCGGCTTACGAAGGAACGATCCATTTATTAATCGGGATCGGATCGCGAAACACAATCACCTACAGAAATAAGAATCGCATTCAGACAAACAAAAGAAATCATCTACACAACTTTCTTTTTAGTCATCGTCATCACCCGAACCTATCAACACTAAGCAAGCATGTCGGGGCCTACTACCTCTAGCTCGCCGAAAGGCGGCGCATCATCGGAAAAGGAAGCGGACGGCGCGGGCCCGAGCACACACCGTCGTCTTAAGAGCATTTTGCGAAAGAGAACGGAATCCGACAGCAGTAACAACAGCGATGAAAATTCATCCTCTATCGCAATTGAGAATCAAACCCAGAATCAGAATCAGAACCAGGAGTCGCCGTCGGATTGCCAGCAGAGAATGCAAAAGAAGAAGCGATCCATCACATTCGACGAAGTTGTGGCACGCGACGCCGAGACCGGCGAGGAAGTGCCGCCGAGCGGTCGCACTCGCGACGAGTGGGTGAGATCGGTACGCAGACGCAATGGCGCCAGCCTCATCGATGTCTTCCGCGCCAAGGAGATGGCGAAGAAGTCGCTTGATGACGTGACTAAGAGTCTCGCCGGCGAGACGGCTGAGAAGAGCGGATGCTGGGAGGTGGTGCTTTTTAAGCGCAAAGATGACAGCGACGATGAGGAGGATGAGGACATGGATCGAGATGAGGGAGTGGAGGGAAAGCCAGAGAATGAAGAGGTGAAGAAGGACGAGGGAGCGAAGGGCAAGAGCGACGACAATGATGAGCCGTGCATCGAGATTGATGAGGTGGAAGATGCCGATGTCGACGTCGATGCCACTGCCGGCCAATTCGAGGTCGTCTTTGAGGATGATGACGAGGGAGACGCGGAAGACGATGGTTGGGGTGACGATGATCTACTCGATGATGAAGATGAGGATGACTCCGATTCTGATTCGGACGAGTACGAGTACGAAGATGATGACACCATCCAGAACATGCTCGAAGAGCAGCAAACTCACGACGAAGCCATCGACCAAACTCCCTTTCATCGTCGATGTTCCATCGAGAGGTACGTGGATCCCCAGCATTTTCCACACGATTTGTTCTTTTAAGGCCAGCACAAATGATCTTCAATTGATTTCTTGATTTTTATTTCAATTCTTCAAGCGTGCCTATGCATATATGTACAGTACCGTTATTAACATGATTCATAGATTGGTAGTGGCCTGATCTGTAGAAACAGATCTCACTTGGTCTTCAGGCCAATCTTTTGCTATCTCATACCCTTCCGTCTTCGCTGGGTATCAACCCTATTTACTGGCTTTTGGTATGGCAATTCTCATCCTCCTTTCTGAACCCATAACCCAACAATTTTCTCGCGGTGTTCTCATGGTTGTAATTACTGAACATATGTCCAGCTATTAGGCCTAAGGTTTATGCCCTGGTCATATGAGCGTTCTGTTTCACAGTCCAACTTCATCAGAGAGTTGCCTGTGACCCTGATCACCGCACACCATAGTTGCGAGCGAATCCATTGATTACTCGAGTCCGCGGGCCATCGTTTAAACATCGAAAATACCCCTAATAATATCAAAATGGGTTCGAACAAATTCGTCTGCCGATTTCGCTTTTGTATATAACGATCGGTGAGCTCCCTCCTTGATCAGGACTTCCTACGCTATCACTGTCATCTTGCGCTGACAACTTCTCGAATCGGGTGACTAGATCATCCAGATCTGCATCCTGGCGGATGAAGATTTCTCTTCGGACCCCTGTAACCGATTGCAGGACCATCCGCATTTCTGTTCGATCCTCGCTCCACGACGTTTCGGCCCATTGATTCCTTGCCCAGATGGGTATGAACCCGTCAGCATCCCTGTCCTGTTCCTCAAGTTCGATCATAACCGTCAACCCGGCAAGGACAGCTCGATTTTCGAACCAGGGCCCCGTGAGCCGTCTGCAGAGCTCAAGCGCCTTCTTCCGCGTCTTGTAATCGCGGCACGCAGACGCAAAGCACCGAAGTGCTGGAAGCATCTTATCTTCGAAAAGGGGAGGTTTATTTTCCAACACCATAGGTACCTCGTTTAGTACGCATTCGGCAATTTCAAGGGCCTCGCGACACTCGTCGAGTCGTGCATCCCACATTCGATGGTACTCTTCGACACCATAACATGAGCTCGTATAAACATTATACATTTTGGCCTCTACCAGCATCCTCTTCCACGTCAGCCGCTGGATAGGATCTTTTTCACGGTCTGCCTTCTTGGCAATGAATTCGGTCCAGTCCTTCGTCAAGACCGAAACAGTCTGCTGCTGAACCCCGCAGTCTTTAACCAGATCCGACTCATAAGTCTCCAGATTAACACTGAGAAAGTCCTGGTATTTACGAAAGCACCATATCATGGTGGCTGTCGTATATTTCTCGAAAGCGATTTGTATTTGCTGCGGACTCTCGGACCACTTTGGAAGCGCAGTATTCGGTATACCGATTTGCCGATATACCTGACTGTGGAATAATGAGGGGTGAAAGGGTGATAGCAGGGCACTATACCCCGACAGTCGCGTTAGCAAAAAATCCGCCTCTTGGACACCTTCGTCGTCGATGGCCGTTACTGTCGAATCGTTTTCGCATGGACGATGCATGGAGCCTTTCAGCGCCATCACAGCATGACACATTAATTTATCGACGGATTCGGTATTTCCTTGTACCGCCTCGAACATGATGAAGAGGAGGCTGAGAATCAGTATGGTTCGTGACGGGACCGCCGAACCCTCGCGCTCTAGTCGTGTCCGGAATCGCGAGATCGCCTTATTAAAATAATGGTAGGCATCCCGTTCAAACTTCGTCTTCACAGTAGGGACGAGGACCATCCAGAGTGGTTGCTTCTCTTCGAGAAGCTGCGGCCGTTGGTCTGGTTTCAAATTTCGACATAACGCACCAATTGCAAGTACACAATCGCGTACGCACTCGTCTCTAAAGCTCTCGCGAAGTACCGTCCGCGACCAAAGGTTAGTATACCCGTTCATGCACAGGTTTTCCACCACGGCGGTCCGGAATAGGTCAAAATAAAGGATTTCAGGTTCATCAAAATCACTATGCCGTGGTTTCGTCGTCGATAACACCAGTCCAACACTCTGCTCTTTAGCTGCGGCCTTGGATGCCGGGAGGATCTTTCGCTGGGATTGCCGCTCGCTCTGATCCCTCTCGGAAGATTCGTATTTGCACACGAGTCCATTCTTCAAACAGCGGCGGCAGGTCGGCCGGCCTTCGTCGCATTTGACTCTCCGTTGTTTGCATGTGAGGCAACCTTTGGCACTAAGTCAATGAAAACGCTCTCCATACGAATAGTAGTACATAGGTAGATAGAGACAACTCTAAATACAATTAAATAATAAATGAATCGAGTGACCCACCAGATCTGACTTTGGGCCTGCAAGCCCTTTTGCGAGGTACAGACGGGGCTGTCATCTTTTTGGGGAATGTAGACCGAGAGAAGAAAAAAAAAAGAGGGTTGGTAAATCGCGTAAGGTATGTTGGTCGTTCAGCTTCGTACGGGTTTTCTGCCTCTTTTGGGTGATGATGAATCTTGTGTTCGGTGTGTTTTTAAGAGACCCGGGGACCCGAGTGTTGCTTTCATAATATGGATTTATTCTTCATTCAGCAGCCAGCAGTGACAATCCAATTTCGTTTTCTTACATAGTAGTATTAGTATGTATATTATACGGAGCAGACCGAGCCACCCCTCCCCTCCTCCTCCTCCTCCTCCTCCTCCTGGGATAACCAATCTGCCTCGCCTCAACTTGGCATGGGCCACGTGAATCTATGTAACCCTACCACAATCTTGTTTCTTGGCCCTGTCTAGCGCAAGGCCAGAACGACGATTGCTGCGATGGGGACAATACGAAATTCGATCTAATAGTTAACCTATCCTTCTCTCCTAGGTATGGTATGGTATGGAAACTTGCCCGCTGCCGCTGCCGCTAGCCGCGGAGATTGTATCCGTCTACAGTATCCGTACATATATGTCCGTGTGCCTATCTACTGTATGCGTGTGTCTGTGTTAAGGACTGGGGGGGTTTTTTCATATGTACATGCACCTATCAAGGTACGTATGTATTAGCTCCCAGGCGAAGGAAGGAAGGTGAGGAGAAGAAAAAAAGGGGATTCTTTCTAGAAGCACCAATACGAATGAGTAATCGCGGCTGTTGCTAGTGTGGATTTTGTCTGGGCAAATGCAAGTTTAAAAAAGAACAAGGGGGGAGGTGATTTTCTTCGCCAGGGGGCGGAAAAATACCAATCAGCTGGTAAAAAAAAAGGTGACAAGGTGTAATAGGCGAGTTTCTTTTTTTCTGTTCTGCTTCTTTTCTTTGGGCGCTGTGCCGCGGCCGCGCCCCCGAATTCCAAAAATCTCGAAAATCCAAAATCTCGAGCTAAGTGATCAGGTAATAATCATCACGCCCCTTTAAAATGCGTGGCATTGCGTGTGGAGCACACATGATGCCTCTGCAGCGCTGGTGTTGTAAGAAAATAATAGCGTGACATCGTGTCTCCTCCTCCTTGCTGCGGAAATCTACAATACATGGCAGTCTAGGGCTGAAGCAGAGTAGGCTAACCGAATATCTGAACCTTGGGAGCGTAGCATTACCATAGCATTATCAAACCTAACCTTCTATGTATGCAAGTGAGCGGCATAGTGCCAGATCCTGATATGGTACCCTGGTTACGCATGCATACCTACATGCATTGATGTTTGTGTATGTATGTCGTTGTCGTCGTCGTCGTCTTCTCCGTTCTACATACATACATACATACATACATACATACTCTAACTCACCTCCCCTACCCACACTCCACAAGCACTGGCTAACTGACCTCTGTGTCATACCGCACTTATCAGCGAATGGCGCTTTCCGACCGGAAAATACCTAGGCAAGTGGGTTTTACGAAATCGAAATCGAAATCTCTCAGGATTTTTTTTTTTTTCGTTTTTTTTCTAAACCAAAGATGGCTTGTCTAACATCTCACTGTCTGGTTCCGGTACGGGACCCCATGCCGATTCGCAAATCTCGGCCGATTCCTGTCAAAATGACCCTGTTCCCGCCTACCTAGGTACCTATGTATGTTTAGTCATTTTCTTTGGCGGACGGGGACGTTTGATCAGGCAATGCGCGTGCGCGCGCCGCCTGGGTTTCATGATAGCCGATTCAATTGAGGCACGGTTTTCAAACGACCCTGTCTGTCTGCCCTGTCTAGTATCTACATAAGATGCTCGGCAGACATCAGCATCTCGGGCCTCGGCCTGCTTGCAAGTCCGTTTGGTCGATATACGTTCTGCTGATGATCTCCTCCAGTTCGTTACCTACCTACCTAGGTATTAGTCATTGTTCGTCCGGTTCGGCCGACGATATACGTATGCTGTATGCTTAGTATAGCATCACCAAGAAAGCCTACACACAGTACCAGCATACATGGGGAGGAACATGGTTCCTCCTCCCCCGGAACCCAATTGACATACCGACTTATGTATCCTCACCATTTTTTGATCCGGGGAGATAAGGTGAAGAAGGTAAGGTGACTAGAAACTTCGCTCATCATCATCATCTCACCCCCGCAGTGGCTTGGGTTAGTTAGTTCGTTCTTGGTACGGCGGAAGGATTCTCACAACACGAAGACAACACGATCTGCTAAACATAGTATTTTCCCAGACAATCTTTTTCTCACTGTTCTTGGTATTCTTGAGTGTTGTTTCCGGGTAATTGATTATTTGTGGTAACTGGGCGGTCACGTATTTGTCTGAGGTGAAGTGATGAGTGCACGGAGAGGAATTCCCACGGGACGATGCTGACTTCAATGGAAGACTCAATAACATCGGAATTACGGTTATCGGGATTACATATGAAACGTAATTCCTTCAATCCTAGGTATCACAAGTAACGCCTTTTCTTATTGATTTATCGAAGATCTCATACGCTTGTTGCCCTCATGACTTTGTTGTGCCGCATCGTAATCTCTTCTTCTTCTCGTAACGATATACCGAGCGATGATAAATCGAGGGTATGACTCTCTGCTAGATATCGTGTTTGTGATAAGATGCAAATTGGACATAGAGTGCGCTTTCTGTCGACATGAAACTTGCAACGACGTATCATACCTCAGCATCCGAGGTCTCAGATTAAATAAGTGTGTACCAGTACTTGACTGATGCGTCCAGCCAGCCACACGCGCATTCGACATCCATATATTGGGAACTTGAACGTAACCACTAAAGCACCTATTCCTCATCGCCATAAATACTATCTTGAGCTAGATGCCACGAGATCATGGTGAGCCATACCTAATAGGTGGTTAGTTTCCATGAGACTTATAATATTAACCACCTCTCGATATTCTCTGGAGACTTCACTTAGGTATTTATTTTGGCATCACGCAAGAGAGATGGCTCTCATATATGAACGTTGACATTCCCTTCCTCTCCTGTATAATTTGATGATGGATATGCTTTCGTCTCTGGTCAAGCTACTTCCAGCTTCATAAGAAGTCATCTACTCAGTCATCATATGGCTCATTCACACTACTCCATGGAGGTCGTTCGCTTATATCACCAACGCTTTTTATGATGATTATGTCATCGTATTATGGTAATTTAGCCAATCGTCCTCATCAAACCAACATACACATGAGACATGACAATAGGATAAGCTTCCGCGGTCCCCGAGTTCCGATTCCAAGGTACTGTACCTACATCTACAGCCGGCTGCATGTGTGCTCTCGCCTAACCTTTACAAACTCCAAAATATTAACATCTTATTACATATACCGTCGTCGATTGCCGTGAAGAAAAGAAACTTACATACCAACCAAAGTGGTTACATATGCGGCTCTTTGTTGGGTTACTTATGACGGCATTCCTCGTTCCCGTTCCCGTTCCCAAAAGGGAGGAAGGGTTACGGTGAAGCAGCAAAAGCTCGAAGGATTTGTGCTTTTGCTTTTTGGGTGGATAATGCTTATCTAGAATTTGACCGCATTTTGCCATGCTGGGAATGGACGAAGAGAGACAGAGACGGAAAGCTGCATGAGCTGATAATAATTCTACGCCCGATGCAACTGGCCGGGTCGTGATGTCACCCTGGCTAACCTTCCCAATTGGGATGCTGATAGCGTTACTTTGGCCGTATTTCGATGAGATTTTGGGCACGCAATGCTTATTCCAATGACATCCTTGGCTCGCTAACACGATGCTCCATTCACCTACGCCATTACATCAGCCCCCGAGGATCCGGGTTTTCTTCCACTCCTTCCAGTGGATAGACCGCTGCCGAAGTCCTTGGCTCTTCCCTTTCCGCTCAATCTTTATCGCTTCATCTCACATCAGAGAGCCATGAAGCTGTCTTGGGTTTCCATTGGCCTCTTGGCCGCCGTATCTCGGCATGTTGGTGCGATGCAGATTAAGACGAGGGACACGCCTCGCGATCAGCTTCAATACGACGTCAACTATTTCGATCAGCTGATAAACCACTTCCCCGATGATGAGCAGTATTCAAAATCCCCTCTGAGCAATGGTACTTTTACGCAGCGATATTATTTTGATAGCACCTACTATAAGCCAGGTGAATTTTGTTAACACCCCATTTTATGATGCAGTAACACTAATATGCTGCAGGCGGACCGGTGTATCTCTACATCTCCGGAGAGACAAGCGGACCCAGCAGATTTTCCAATCTTCAGACTGGGATCATCCAGATTTTGATGGAAGCCACAAATGGACTAGGTAAGATTAAGGGCAGCAAGACATCTGGAGGGATGAAATGTGAAGCAACGGACCGCGGAACCAGATCTAACTGATTCCGAAGGTGTTATTCTCGAGAATCGCTACTATGGCGAGTCATATCCTTTTGCGACCAGCACTACGGATGAGCTGCTGTTCCTCACAACAAATCAGACGATAGCTGATAATGCGTACTTTGCTCAACATGCCGTGTTCCCCGGTATCGATGGTGACCTGACCGCACCCGGGACCCCATGGATTCTCTATGGCGGTAGCTTGGCAGGAGCGCAGACTGCTTTATCCGTCAAAGTCCACGGAGATGTCTTGTACGGTGGCATTGCTTCGTCTGCCCCGATCAAGGTGGATGTGGGCTATCCAGAGTGGTATAACCCCATATTAAAGTATGCGCCGCAAGATTGCGTTGCACGCGTGACGCGGATCGTCGACAACTTCGACCAGCTCTTAGCCAGGAACCAGTCGCAAGCGATCCAGGAATTCAAAACCCTCTTTGGTCTAGAATCCGTGACGGATAACAGGGACTTCGCTACCGCGATTGCGGTGAGTTTCACTCCCCCGAGATCCCGTTCCCTTTCCGACGCAACTGTGGTTATCGAGAAGCCTAAACGGGATCGGTGGAGCTGACCAGATGCATAGGACCCTATTGGCAACCCGGGATTCTACTTCTCGAGTACATGGCAGGAGTTGAACTGGAATGACACCTATGGGTCGAGAGATTTCTTCTACTTCTGCGGAAATGTTTCTGACATTGACGCCCCGGAAGAGATAACCCAAGTCGATTATGCCTTGGCGAATTACACTAACGGCGAACCCTGGGTGTAAGTCATTCTCTATCATCAACCTCACTCGAGCTCCCAATGGGGCTTAATAGCCGATATCATGTTTCAACCCCTTCGATTTGTCCAGGAGACTTGTTTGCTAACGTGAATTTTTCTTTCTTGCAGTGGCCTCGGTAGTTATGCCAATTATGTCAAGACTTACACACGCCCGCTGTGCGCTTCAGGAGACTACAACAGCAACGACTGCTTCGTAAGTGGCTTTTTTTTCTCACTGGGGAGGGCCTTATAGTCCTAGTCTTTCCCTTGCCTACGTCGATCTGGGAGCCAGCAAACCCTATCGCCTCTAGGGCTCCTCTGAGACTATCAAGACTGACATATTTTTCACAGGGAAAACAAAACGCAACAGCTTGGGCTGAAATCGAGAATACCTCCACGCGCTCGTATCTTTACACAAGCTGCGTTGAACAGGTGAGCAAGCACAACTAACGATGGTACATGTAATCAGACCACGAACTTACTTCTTGGTATGTAGGGTGCTTACATTGATGCGCCAAAAGAAGGCCCTTCTCTGCTCTCTCGTGTTGTAGACACGAGCTACGAGCAGCAGTGGTGCACCTGGGCCTTTGCTCCCGGGAAGTACAACTCGATCCCGCCAACCCCCGATGTAGAGGCATACAACGGGTTTGGAGGATACAACCTTACCGCCGACAGACTGGCGTTTATCGATGGAGACCAGGTGCGTATGCTCGCGAAGAGTTCGCTATTATCAAGTTCCAACCTGCTAACGATTTGCGCCAGGACGTCTGGAATGATCTCTGCTACCATTCCACCTTCGCGCCCCCACGGGGCTCGGTCTCGACTGATCTTCACCCGGAATTCCTGATCACCGGAGCCGGCCACCACTGGGACTCCTACGGCATCCTGAATGTGGAGGCCGAGCCTCAGTTCATTCGTGAGGCTCACCTGTGGGAGATCAAGACGGTGAAGAAGTGGTTGAAGGACTTCGGTAGCTGGAAGGCCACGAAGCTGTAACCGCGTCTAATTCATTAAGATACGTGGGTGTAGTTGCTAGATACTATATGCATACGTAATGCTAATAGAATAATCAAGTAGCTTTTATCACACACTATAAGTTCAAGCTGCCTCCTAGACTGACGTGGGATCGGATACCTAGCTAGTCCCTATATTGAAGACTCGTACATACCAGGCTGGGTTCCATCTCCCAAGGATACTGTGCCACAGCGAAGCGTCATTATGGCTGACTATTCAGCTGGCAAGGGGTGTCATGGACTCATGTGCAATAGCCTGAGCCAAGTCGTACCCTCGAAAAACGAGCGACGCTGTGATTACTGATCAACTTGATAGAGAGGGCTTTGCTCTCCTCCGTACCATTTACGAATCGTTAACTGTGCTGTGCCATGCGCCGGGCATGCTCGGACCAGGTGTTCGCTGAATCCGCAGCCGCATGTCAGCTTTCCGTCGGCAGGCTGCATTAATTAGTTACCTCGTTACCAAAAGCAAAGAGCCGTTGACCTACAAGGTCCTCCATAGGTATGCAGGAAGCCGAGATGCGTGTTTAATCACATGCATTTTTCGTCGTCACCGCCGTCATCTTCTGTTCGGGTACCTGTTCGTGTTTCACTAGGTACTTACTTAAATCAGTTGTGAAGTTCGAGTTCTTCCTGCCAAGCTGGGCCAAACTACAAGCCATGATTATATATTGTATCCGGACAAGTAAGAGTTGTCGGTCTTCACAATGTGCCAAGTATAGCTAGTCCACCGCCTATGAGTCTAGGGGGCCTCGGAATCCGGAGCTATTCACTTCTCGGCCTGGTGAAACGAGATACCCAAGATATAGCAGAAGTTTAAGTACTATCCTAGTTGACTCGCCGTCCATCTGGATTAGAATGGTATTTAAGTACCTAAGGTAGGCAGGTTCGATTTCCATCTCTTCGATTCTATCCCCCTCCACTATACTCCTAATAAACTTTACCAACTGTCCGTTCACAAACCCTTGACGAAGCCTCTACATCCAATCGTTCGATAGATCAAAGGCTTATAATAGGGAACAGCATTCAAGCCCTTAAGAAACAATATGACATGAAGGCCGGATTGGTATGGTCTAGCGGTATTATCTCTCTAGCTCAGCGAACCTGTTTCATAACATCTCTACCTCAGCGTGTCTTCCCTCAACAGCGTTGACCTTGGGGTTCGATTCCCTAAGCGGCCAATTATTTTTTCTTTACTGTCTTTTTTTTATATTATATATATATATACTTGTCACCCCTGTTTCTACCGATTTTAATCACATTATCACAACACCAGTATTGCATACATTTAATCCTATAAGCCAATGGCGACGGTCTATTATCTTTTCCCCCCCTTTTCCTTCGTAAAGAAAAGGACGCTCCTAATCAACTGTAAGGGGCTTCCTGCTACCTGTCACCTGGTGACACCTGGCGCCATCGCAATCATGAATCGAGTTTGTAATATACCTTCAACTCGTTGAATCAATAAGAGTGGAATTCTCAGTTAAATCAGGAACGCCAGTCTCAAGTACGACATTAAAAGGGCAGAGGTTACTGGCTGATTAGATAATGGGTAGAGAATACCCACATGTAGTTGGACGAACAGTGTCAAGCGTATTGCAGGTGTGGAGATGATTGGTGGCCATGGAAAATTTTCTTCTGTGAGAGGCGGAAGTATATAGGTTGAATCTGCTAACAGACTTTTCAAGGGCGCATGGCCTAATGGTAAGGCGTCAGATTTCGGTTCACCAAAATCTCCATCCTCTGAAGATTGCAGGTTCGAGCCCTGCTGTGCTCGATTAACTTTTGCGCTATTTCTGAATTTGCACGCATTTAATTTTTTCATCTTTTTTTCTTTCTTTGTCATGACAAAATGCACAATGCTACCCCACGTTTTGTTTGTAAGCCATTCACCTTCACGATCCGAGGTTGCATATATTATCGTACCACCCAATCAAATTCACCTGTAATAAAATCCATATCCCTTGCTATGATACCGAATCCATATCAATGTCACTCGGAAGCACATCCTCTTTGTCTCGGGGGTCTTGCCGTAGCGTTCCCAGTTCCCCGCTTTGTTGCGGCTTACACGCTTTACTCTACTATTAGGTACATTCTGACAACCGAGATCGGCCCACTTAGAAATTGCTATCTTATTTTTTTGTGCGATGGTAACACACGCGCTCTCCGATCTATTACAAAGACCGGTTACTTAACATCCACTTACCTTACCTTAGGTAAAAAGGAAGAGTCCTCCCCGTCGGGAACGACCCACGACGGCAGAGGACCCAAGTAGGTACTACACGACGGAGATATTGTCAGTAGCACAAGTAACTTCTAGCTATCACATAAAGCCTCCCGTCACATTGGCTGGGCTGGGCTGGCTTGTGTAGCATCGGCTGTCCGTTCCTTTTCAATTGTCACAATCGCGCTGTCGTGTAATAGCTGAACGTCAACTCGAGTAAAGCTGTATCATATCCCAAGTTTCTCGCCATGTCTGCTTCGCTGCCAGGCAATCGAGAGTTGCCCGAGTCGCAATATGACTTAAGCACGTACTGGGGCCGGGTTAAGCAGACGGCTACCATTACCGACCCAAGGTATGAATGAAGATGCGAAAAAGCGTTGCGTTCCAATTTGTTTGTTTGCTGGTTGGCGGGGGGTTATTGGTATTGTCGTGTCGCCCGTTTGTTGTACAAAAAACCCCTCTAACCTTGGACTCGTCGATGATAGAACCCTCCTCGCGGGAAAACATGGCCTCGAGCAAGCAAAGAAGTTGGTGGTGGCGTACAAACAAGGAGAGATCAAGAACATGACGCCTGAGCTCTGGAAGGCCAAGAAGATTGTCGATTCTACATTGCATCCCGGTATGGTACCATGATATGATCAGGAATTAGAGACAATGGTCTCTACACCGTCGCTTCGAGCTGTCGAGTTAATCGAGGTCGCCAGATACCGGAGAGCCAGTCCTCTTACCCTTTCGCATGTCCGCTTTCGCGCTGACCAACTTGGCCGTCACGGCTGGAATGCTTACGCCTGGTTTAAAGGTATACATACCTCTTACATATAATATCCATACCCACAGCTCGAGAGGGGGGAGGAAGGAAAAGCAGAAAAATGACACGAGAGCTTACACAAACCTGCGATAACAGATAACCGGAACGGTCCTCTGGCAAATCACGAACCAATCCCTCAACGTAGCCATCAACTCGGCGAACGCGAACAAATCGACGCCGCTCTCGTACTCCAAGATCGCGCAGTCCTACTTCCTCGCCGTCAGCGCGTCGTGCTCGGTGGCCGTGGGGCTGAACTCGCTGGTGCCGCGTCTGCGGCGGTTCTCGCCGTCGACGAAGCTGATCCTCGGGCGGCTCGTGCCGTTCGCGGCGGTGGCGTCGGCGGGCGTGCTGAACGTCTTCCTCATGCGCGGCGAGGAGATGCGGGCCGGCATCGACGTGTTCCCGGTGCTGTCGGACGCGGACAGGGCGCGCCTGGCCCGCGAGGGCAAGGCCGAGAACGAGGTGCCCAGCCTGGGCAGGAGCCGGAAGGCGGCCACGCTCGCCGTCGGCGAGACGGCGCTCAGCCGCGTCTTCAACTGCACCCCCATCATGGTCGTCCCGCCGCTGCTGCTCGTGCGCCTCCAGCGCACCGACTGGCTGCGGAGGAACCCGAGATTCACCACGCCGGTGAACCTCGGCCTGATCCTAGCCATGAGCTATCTCGCGCTGCCGTTTGCGCTGGCCGCGTTCCCCCAGCGCCAGAGGATCAGCGCGGATAGTCTCGAGGAGGAGTTTCACGGTCGCGGAGGCGATGGGGGGTTGGTCGTGTTTAATCGGGGGATCTAGGTTGCGCTGTTCGGCGGCAGAGCTTTCTTTCTTCGTTGCTAGATTGCTAGCTGTGCTACTTCAGGCGCATCTTGGACGCGATCAAGGGGGAGTGTGATCGATCATATCAGCGCATGGTTTAGCCGTTGCATTTTTTTCAAGAGGAAAATCGCTATTATGTTACGAAGACTAGAGAAACCTGCGG